>MU715377.1:22817-65259 GCA_026770625.1 Nicotiana glauca
TGAAGATAGTAGTTGATAGGTTAACTCTCTGAGGATTCGACCCCGAGCGTAATACTTGGGTTATATTTTCAGCGACCGCATTATCCTTTTTATAAGGCATAGTTGGGCGTGATCAATGTCCCTTCGTACATTAATAATCAAAACATGGCACGTAATGTTCTTCGTGCATTAATAATCAAAACATGGCACGGAATGTTCCTTCGTGAATTAATAATCAAAACATGACACGGAATGGTCCTTCGTGCTTTAATGATCAAAACATGGCACGGAATGTTCCTTCGTGCATTAATAATCAAAACATGGCACGGAATGTTCCTTCATGCATTACTAATCAAAACATGGCACAAAATGTTCCTTCATGCATTAATTATCAGAACATGGCATGGAATGTTCCTTCGTGCATTAACATATTCTCAACACAAATCGTGCACGACATCAACCTTCGTGCTTTATCACTCTTCCTCACCCAAGCAACAATCACAGCCAATGGGGCGAGGGGATAGACAAACAGTAATAGAAGTCCACGGCAAGGGAAAACACAAGTAAAAAGCTAAATCCCGGCAAGGGAACAACAACAATAACTTTCACATCCCGGCAAGGGAGATATTCACTATACGAATACAACCCGGCAAGGGAACAATCACATTTATTTCTCTTTCTTTCATTTCTTACTCAACAATTACTTTAGCATTCGAGCCAACGCTCCAAAGAGTTCACAAGTCATAATTCTTCCTCATACTCTTCACATTATATAGAAATCATTAATTACACAAGGAAGAGTCACAACAAAAGTAAAATAAGCACAACTAAGGACTCACGGTCATGCTAGACACCAGTGTATAGATACTCGTCACCATGCCTATACACCGTACTCAACAATTAGCAATTAGCAAACAACAATTAGCAATTAGCAAACAATACTCTAATCCTATTCCCTCAAGCCAAAGTTAGATCAAACACTTACCTCGGTCCAAAGAATAGCAATCAACCCTCAAATACCGCCTTTCCTCTACAATCCGACTCCGAAACAATGATATCTAGGGATAATTAATTCAATAATATCAATAAAGGCTCAATGGCAACATCCTATAGCCTAGATATGAATTTCCTAGCATTCTTCCAAAAATACCAAAATTTGACACTGGGCCCACATGGTCCAAACATGAGGCTTGGACCAAAACCCAATCACCCATAACCCCACGAGTTCAAATATGTAATTTGTTTTAAGATTCGACCCCAAATTGAGGTTGAATCACCCAAAATTCTCAAAACCCTAACTCTACCCAAAACCCTTAATTTCTACTTTGATTTCATGATTTAGGTCTAGGAATTCAGTAATTAATAAAAAAGAGTGAAGGAATTAGGTTGGAAATTACTTACCCAAAGACTGTGGTGAAGACGAGCTTCAAAAATCGCCCCTAGAGCTCTTTCTTTCATTTCTTACTCAACAATTACTTTAGCATTCGAGCCAACGCTCCAAAGAGTTCACAAGTCATAATTCTTCCTCATACTCTTCACATTATATAGAAATCATCAATTACACAAGGAAGAGTCACAACAAAAGTAAAATAAGCACAACTAAGGACTCACGGTCATGCTAGACACCAGTGTATAGATACTCGTCATCATGCCTATGCACCGTACTCAACAATTAGCAATTAGCAAACAATACTCTAATCCTATTCCCTCAAGCCAAAGTTAGATCAAACACTTAGCTCGGTCCCAAGAATAGCAATCAATCCTCAAATACCGCCTTTCCTCTACAATCCGACTCCGAAACAATGATATCTAGGCATAATTAATTCAATAATATCAATAAAAGGCTCAATGGGAACAACCCATAGCCTAGATATGAATTTCCTAGCATTCTTCCAAAAATACTAAAATTCGACACCGGGCCCACATGGTCCAAACACGAGGCTCGGACAAAAACCCAATCACCCATAACCCCACGAGTTCAAATATGCAATTTGTTTTAAGATTCGACCCCAAATTGAGGTTGAATCACCCAAAATTCTCAAAACCCCAACTCTACCCAAAACCCTTAATTTCTACTTTGATTTCATGATTTAGGTCTAGGATTTCGGTAATTAATGAAAAAGAGTGAAGGAATTAGGTGGGAAATTACTTACCCAAAGACTGTGGTGAAGAAAAGCTTCAAAACTCGCCCCTAGAGCTTGGAGAAGACAAGTTTTATAAAAGAGTGGGAATAATCCTGTAACTATTCTGTTTTTGAACTTTAAAATCACTGAAGGGATTTACTCTACGCGTTCGCGACAGAAAGGTCGCATTCACGATGAAGGGGGACTGGAGGCATCGCGTTCGCGATTAGGAGAATGCGATTGCGAAGGGAAAAGTTGAGGGGTCCAGGAATTTTTTATACGCGAACGCGTGAAGATCCACGCGAACGTGATGAGAAGGCTGGTCAACTTACGCGTTTGCGAACTGGGGAATGCGAACGCAAAGAAGGAATTTCTGGGGTCCTGAAATTGGCTCACGCGATCGCAAGAGTTGTGATGTGAACGCGAAGAAGGGAACCTGGGAAGCATCGCGATCGCGTGCTGAAGGACACGAACGCGAAGAAGGAAATGCATGTGCAGAAATTGCAGAAAATCTGATATCATCCTAAGTCCAAAACCACCCCGAACACCTCCGAAAACACTCCCAAGCCCTCGGGGCTCCTAACCAGTCACACACACTAACTCAACAACATCCTACGAACTTAACCGAGTGATCAAATCGCCGAAACCACATCAAAATCAATGAATCAAACCTCAAAATCATCATTTTTCATTCTAACTTAAAAAACTTCAAATTTTAGATATTTTGGTCCGAAACACGTCAAATGACGTGCGATTTCGACAAAATTTTATAGAAAGTGCTTAACACATATATAAGGCTTGTTCCGAGTGCCGGAACCAAAATACGAGCCCGATACCATAGTCTTTTAATTAATTTTTATTTCCATTTTCCTTAATAATTTCAAAAAAACAATTTCACAGAAAAATTCTTTCCTTGGGCTCTAGACCTCAGATTTCAACTCCGGGCACATGCCCGAGTCTCATATTATTCTGCGGATCCTCCGGGACTGTCAAATCACGGGTCCGGGTCCGTTAACCAAAAATATTGATCGAAGTCAACTTTAATATTTTTAAAGCCATATTTTTAAAAGTTTAACAGAATTTAACATATAATCTTTCCGGCTACGCGCCTGGACTACGCACGCAAATCGAGGAAACTAAAGGTGAGGTTTTCAAGGCCTCCAAAGCAAAAAAAAGAGAGAAATCCGGTGATGACCCTTTGGGTTGTCACAATGCAGCAGGGTCACCAACCCATGATTTCAGCACCAGCTGCCCAGCCACCTAGAGGTGGAGGGCAGACGGGTAGAGGCCGTCCTAGAGGTGGAGGCCAGACAGGGAGAGGTTAGCTAGCTACTACTCAGTCAGTTGGAGGCCAAACAGCCGGCGCTCCAGCTAGATTCTTTGCTCTTCCGGCCAGGCCAGATGCATTGGCCTCAAATACCGTCATCACATGTATTATTTTCGTTAGTGGTAGAGATGCTTCAGTATTATTTGATTCGGGGTCTACCTACTCATATGTATCACCTCTGTTTGCTTGTTTCCTGGTTATTTCTCCTGAGACTTTGGGCACTCCTGTTCATGTGTCTACTCATGTGGGTGATTCTATGGTTGTGGATCGGATCTACCGGTCCTGTGTGGTCACTTTCTGTGGTTTTGAGACTAGAGTAGATTTTCTGTTGCTTGATATGATTGATTTTAAGGTCATCCTGGGCATGGATTGGTTATCTCCATATCACACCGTCCTTGATTGCCATGCCAAGACTATTTCACTAGTGATGTCAGGATCGCCGAGATTGGAGTAGAAAGCTTCCACAATTGATATGCCTAGCAGGGTTATTTCTTTCCTGAAGGCTCGACACATGGTCGAGAAGGGGTGTTTGGCCTATCTAGCTTATGTTCGAGACGTCACCTCAGAGTCTCCGACGATTGATTCAGTGCCAGTAGTCCGAGAGTTCGCTGATGTTTTTCCTTCTGATCTTCCTAGCATGCCTCCAGATCGTGATATTGATTTCTGTATTGATTTGGCTCCAAACACTCCGCCTATATCTATTCCACATACCACATGGCTCCTAAGGAGTTGAAGGAGTTGAAGGAGCAACTGGAGGAATTGTTAGCAAAGGGGTTTGTCAGGCCCAGTGTATCGCCTTGGGGCGCACCAGTGCTATTTGTGAAGAAGAAGGATGGACTATGCGGATGTACATTGATTACCGCCAGTTGAACAAGGTCACCATCAAGAACAAGTATCCGTTGCCTCGTATTGTTGATTTGTTCGACCAACTATAGGGACCTAGAGTGTTCTCTAAGATTGACCTGAGGTCAGGGTATCATCACCTGAAGATTCAAGACTCAGTTGTTCCGAAGACTGCATTCAGGACTAGATATGGCCACTATGAGTTTCTGGTGATGTCCTTCGGCTTGAGTAATGCCCCAGCAACATTTATGGATTTGATGAACAGGGTGTTCATGCCTTGTATTGATTCCTTTGTTATAATCTTCATTGACGACATCTTGATATACTCACGTAGCCTGGGGGAGCATGAGCAACATTTGAGAGTAGTGCTTCAGACCTTGCGAGAACAGAAGCTATATGCTAAGTTCTCCAAGTGTGAGTTTTGTCTTGAATCAATGGCATTCTTGGGGCATGTTGTGTTAGGAGAGGGTATTAAGGTGGATCCCAAGACGATTGAGGCAGTTCAGAGTTAGCCATGTCCTACTTCAGTGACCGAGATCAGGAGTTTCCTGGGATTAGTAGGTTATTATCGGCAATTTGTGCAGGGTTTTTGATCAATTGCATCACCTTTGACCTAATTGACCTAGAAGGGTTCCCCATTCCGTTGGTCCGACGATTGTGAGGAGAGCTTACATAAGCTCAAGACGACTTTGTCTACGACACCGGTTCTTGTATTGCCATCCGGATCAGGGATGCATACGGTATATTGCGAAGCTTCACGCGTTGGCTTGGGATGCGTATTGATGCAGGAGGGGAGAGTTATTGCATATGCTTCGCGTCAGCTAAAGGTTCATGAGAAGAATTACCCTGTGCACGACCTAGAGTTTGTAGTGATTGTTCATGCTCTTAAGATATGAAAACATCATTTGTATGGGGTGTCATGTGAGGTTTACACCGATCATCGCAACTTGCAGCATCTGTTCAAGTAGAGGGACCTTAATTTGAGGCAGCATAGGTGGCTTGAGTTACTAAAGGATTATGACATTACCATTCTTTATCATCCGGGCAAGGCGAATGTGGTCGCGGATGCCTTGAGCAGAAAGGCAGAGAGTATAGGTAGCCTAGCATTCATTCCAACAGGGGAGAGGCCACTAGCCTTGGACATTCAGTCCTTGTCTAACAGACTTGTGAGGTTGGATATTTCAGAGCCCAGCCGAGTTCTAGCGTGTGTGGTTTCTCAGACTTCGTTATTGGGGTAGATCAAGGCCCGACAGTTTGATGATCCACATTTGGTAGTTCTCAGAGAGCCGGTACTTCAGGGAGGTGCCAAGGAGGTTTCTATTGGTGAGGATGGCGATTTGCGGCTTCAGGGCCGTCTATGTGTTCCTAATGTTGATGGTCTCAGGGAGAGGATCCTAGAAGAGGCCCACAGTTTGAGGTATTCCATTCATCCGGGTGCCACAAAGATGTATCGTGACTTGAGGAAGCATTATTGGTGGCGAAGGATGAAGAAGGACATCGTGGAGTATGTAGCTAGATGTCTAAATTGCCAGCAGGTCAAGTATGAGCATCAGAGGCTAGGTGGCCTACTTCAGCAGATGCCCATTCCGCAGTGGAAGTGGGAGCGCATAACTATGGATTTCGTAGTTGGGTTACCACAGACTTTGCGGAAGGTTGATTCAGTATGGGTCATTATGGACAGGTTGAGCAAGTTGGTTCACTTCATTCCAGTGGCGACTACTTATACAACGGAGAGATATGCTCATATTTATATTCGGGAGATAGTTAGGTTGCACGGTGTGCCGGTTTCCATCATATCAGATAGGTGCCCTCAGTTCACTTTCTATTTCCGGAGAGCCGTTCAGAGTGAGTTGGGGACTTGTGTAGAGCTTAGCACAAAATTTCATCCTCAGACCGACGAGCAGTCAGAGCGAATAGTTCAGATTTTAGAGGATATGCTTAGAGCATGTGTGATTGACTTTGGAGGGTAGTGGGATCAATTCTTGCCTTTAGCGGAGTTTTCATACAACAACAACTATCAGTCCAGCATAGAGATGGCCCCGTATGAGGCATTATATGGTCGATATTGTCGTTCTCCTATTAGGTGGTTTGAGCCTGGTAAGGCTAAGTTACTTGGTACAGATTTGGTACATGATGCCTTGGATAAGGTAAAGTTGATTCAGGAGAGGCTCCATACAGCTCAGTCCAGACAGAAGAGTTACGCGGATCAGAAGGCGCGTGATGTATCATTCATGATTGGCGAGAAGGTTCTCTTGAAAGTCTCGCCAATGAAGGGCATTATGAGGTTTGGGAAGACGGGCAAGCTAAGCCCAAGGTTCATTGGGCCCTTTGAGGTGTTGAGGCGAGTTGGGGAGGTTGCCTATGAGCTTTCTTTACCCCGCAGTTTATTGGGAGTTCATCCAGTTTTCCACGTTTCGATGCTTCGGAAGTACCATGCCAACCTATCCCATGTGTTGGACTTCAGTACTATCCAGTTAGATGAGAGTTTGGGCTATGAGGACGAGCCAGTTGCCATAATTGATAGACAGGATCGCCAGTTGAGATCCAACAGGATTTCTGCAGTGAGGGTCCAGTGGAGGGGCCAACCGGTCGACGAGGCAACCTGGGAGTCCGAGGAGGACATGCAGAGCATATATCCCCACTTATTCAGAAGTCCAGGAATTTTCTATGTCCGTTCGAGGATGAATTTTTGTTTAAGAGGTGGAGAATGTAACGACCCGACTGGTCGTTTTGCATTTTAGAACCCCGTTCCCTTAAATAAAACTTCCCGCGCTTGCTTTAGCTAATTTATAACTTGCGGGGATGGTTGGTTCGGGAGTTGGAAGAGTTTTGAGTAAAAATATGTCCATTTACTTCTTTAAGATTTTCTTAAAAGACCAAGTTTGACTTCGGTCAACTTTTTGGGAAAACGGATCCAGATTCGTGATTTGACGATCCCGGAGGGTCCGTGGGAAAATATGGGACCTGGGCATATGACCGGAATCGAATTCCGAGGTCCCTAGGCCCATTAATGAATTTTTATTTAAAATTGTTAAATTGAAGTTTTAAAGAATTAAAGAAACTAAGTAATCATTGATTCCCTAGGTATCAGGCTCGGATTTTTGTTCCAAAGCTTGGTACAGGTCCGTAATGTTGTTTATGAGTTGCCCGTGAAATTTGGTGCCAATCCGAGTAGTCTAAGGGCGTTTTGACCCGTTAGAAGAGAATTAAGAACTTGAAGTTCAATAGTTTGATTCATTTGGTTTTAGGGGGTGATTCCAAGATTTAGTGTTGTTTTTAGTGTTCCGAGGGTTGGAGTAGGTCCACCTCATAATTTCAGACTTGTTGGTATATTCGGACGGCGTTTGGGAGCCCTGAACGTCAATTGGACGAGGCTCGAGTGAAGTTGAAATTTGGAAAAGGGAGCTGAGTTGCTGCTTCTGTCATAACCGCATCTACGGTTCCAGAACCGCAGAAGCAGGACCTCAGATGCGGTCAATCCATCGCAGAAGCGGCCAAGGGCCAGGTCAAGAGAAATCACAGAAGCGGCACAAAAACTGCAGAAGCGGGACCCAGACTGCAGAAGCGGTCCAGGCATTTTGGGCCTGGTTCGCAGAAGCGATCCTAATTTCGCAGAATTGGTCAGTGCAAAGCAGAAGCGAAAATCGCTGGGCAGTGAGTTTATTTAATTCGAATTCAAAGGCCATTTATTTCATTTCTACACCACACTTAGGCGATTTGGGGGCTTCCAAAGAGAGGATTTCAACTTAGCACTTCAAGGTAAGTTACTTCCATTCATTATTAGTTTAAATACATATATATTAAGGTGATTAAACACTAAAAATTAGGTAAAATCATAGGGTTAGAGCTAGACCTAGGGTTTTAATAAAACTAAGATTTAATCATGAAACTTGTTATGAAATGGACTAAAAATCATATATTATTGATCCTTAGGTTGTAGAGAACAACTTCCTTCAAAAAATCTCGGAATCCGGGCACGTGGGCCCGAGGTTGAAATTTAGGAAATTCATGTAAATGGTTGGGGAATTGTTTAAATAGCTAGAAATTGGTCTTGTGAGCCTATATTAATTAGTTCTTACTCTGTTTAACTAGTTTGGGATTATTCGGCTTCGAAGTAAGGGCTTGGGCTCATTCTTGGTAATTGGAGGTGCACTTTGGAGCAAGGTGAGTCTTCATTCTAACCTTGTAAGAAAGAATTCTCCCCATAGGTATAATAAACGAGTATTTGCTACTAAATGCAGGGGCTACGTACTAGGTGACAAGAGTCCGTGCGTAACTACTACGATATTAATTGTTTGGGTAGTTTAGGACCCACATCATGCCTAATTTGGAGATATCTTTTATTTAAATTGCCAACATGATCATTTATGACATGCTAGATACCTGAGACGAACAAAAAGTGAACATATGAACTTGTTGAAACCTGTAAGAGATTCTTTGTATATAAATGAGCCTTTGTGTGCATTCTTAATTTTTTCTTGATATTTATTGATCGGGCCGATCGCCTCGGTGAAATAGATGCATCTATGGTTTGTGCCGTTCGACCCTCGGCAATGCACAATTTATTTTCTGTTGGAGCTGGCCGTCGACCTCGGCATGATATATATATATGCTAAAGCTTAGACATGACATGCTTACTTGATAAGTATTTGAACTATAAATAACCACTGAAATATGGTCAAGAACATGATTATTGCTTTTCCTTATTACCTGTTAATTATTGGAGATTTTCATGTTTAGCATAGCACCTTATTATGATATTATCTTGACCCTAGTAAGTATCAAGTCGACCTCTCGTCTCTACTTCTTCGAGAATAGATGGGATACTCACTTGGTACATATTGTTTATGTACTCATACTACACTTCTGTACTTAATTGTACAGGATCTGAGGCAGAAAACATCTGGTTACCAGTCCGGTGCGCGCCCTTGAGTTTGTGGTAGGGACTTCCATGGTGATCTGCTTCCTTCCTATGCCGCTCAGCAGCCGGATGGAGTCTTCCTTTACTTTTGCTGTCTTTCTTTATCTCAGACAGTAGGATAGAGATATTCTTTTATATATTCTACTAGATGCACGTACTTGTGACACCATGTCTTGGCACGCACTTTGATAGACTAGTTTTTTTTTGGGTTATATTATTATGTTATTTATTTTATCTATCACTTTGGGTTTCAGATCCAAATTCGGATAATTATTTCACTTAAACTCCACCAAAAATTAACATAAGAAGTTGGGAACATTCCGCATTGGCTTGCCTGGAAATGGTGTCGAGCACCATCATGACCTATTGTGGAAATGGGTCGTGACAATGAGCATTTACCTTAAATTTGTATCCTCCATTTTTTTGAATTTCAATTGTCCCGTATGGAGTAACGACTGTAACATTGTAAGGACCTGTCCACCTGGATTTTAATTTTCCTGGGAATAACCTGAGTCGGCTATTGTAAAAAAATACCTGATCTCAAAATTTGAAACTCTTTGGCCGAATCAACTTGTCATGCCATACTTTTATTTTTTCTATGAAGATTTTAGCATTTTCATAGGCTCCCAATCTCAGTTCTTCTAATCCATTAACCCGAATAAATCGCTTTTTAACAACTGAGGTTAAATCAAAGTTCAGTGCTTTTAATGCCCAAAAAGCTTTATGTTCTAATTCTACGGGCAAATGACAAGCTTTTCCAAAGACTAATCTATATGGAGATGTTCCAATTGGCATTTTGAATGTCGTTTGGTATGCCCATAATGCATCATCTAATTTTAAAGCCTAGTCTTTTCTTGAGATTCCAACCGTTTTTTCAAGAATTCTTTTTAACTCGCGGTTGGAAACCTCAACTTGCCCTTGAGTTGGATCATGATATGGTGTTCCTGTTTTGTGAGTTACATTATATTTTGATAGTAAAGTAGAAAATTGCCTATTGATGAAATGAGTTCCTTGGTCACTAATGATGACTCACGGTGTGCCAAATCTGGTAAAAATAGTTTTTCTAAGAAAATTACACACTATACGAGCATTATTCTTTCTTGTGGGGATGGCTTCAACCCATATTGACACGTAATCCACAGCCACAAGGATATATTCAAAAGAGTGAGAAGAAGGAAAAGGACCAATAAAATCTTGTCACGACCCACAACCGGCCCGGTCGTGATGGCGCCTCTCGTGAAGACAAGGCCAGGTGACACAAGACTCACGTTAACCCTTAATCATTAAAAGTCATTTTTTCTAAGTCTTTAATTAAACAATGTTTCATAATAACCTCTGAAATAACAATGCAGAATAAAAATACATGCCCGACATCGGGGTGTCACTAGTCATGAGCATCTATCAAGGTCTAAATACAACAATAAATCTAAAATAATGTACTAAATACAGTAATAGCAAATGTGATAAAGGGAGCGGTGCTGCGAACGTCATGCAGACACTTGCTAACTCTAGTGACTCCGCGTCTGAACAAATCCACACCCGCTACCGGGTTCTGATATACCTGAATCTGCACACGAGGTTCAGGAAGTAATGTGAGTACTCCAACCCAGTAAGTAATAAAAGTAAATAAAGACTGAGCAGTAGGAAATAATGAATCCACATTCACGTAAGGCTCAATAAACACAACAGGCTTTCAAATCATAATACAAGTCTATCTTCATATTTAAAATCCAGCTTTTAGTAAAAATCATTTTTAAAGTGCTTTCCACCTGTTTCAGTAGGGGTTCAATACCATTTAAAACAATAATAGAGATTAAAGTAATAATCGGCCCCTCGGGCAAAGCATAGTTCGTAAAACAGCCCCTCGGGCAAAATAGTAATCATAAACACTTCATAACTTAGAAATCTCGGTGGAAATAGCCAAATGCCAACCAATAATTAATTTCTGATCATCTCATAAACCCCAATTTAAATAAAAATTATGTTAAAATATTTGTTCAACTTTCCGACAGAGGCTCAATATAAGGTGAGTGAAAACAGTCAGTAAATCAACATATTCGATAGAAACTCACTTTAAAGAGGAGTGAAATCAATAAGTTCATAAACAGTCCTATCATGCAAACATCACTCATATGCATAAAGATATATATCGCCCCTCGGGCTAGCCTCTCTGTCACTCGTGACTCAACTCTTAGAAACCAGTACTCGTACTCAGCATATCGCTGCGGCATGCAGCCCAATCCATAAACTTCGTCGACGGCATTCACTGGGGGTGTGCAGACTCTGGGAGGTGCCCCTTACAGCCCAAGCGCAATATTGCTGCGGCGTGCAGCCGGACCCATGTAAATATTGCTGTGGATTGCAGCCCGATCCGCATCCATATATGTATATATATTGCTGTGGTGTGTAGCCCGATCCATCGATATATAATATACATTATTGCAGCGTGCAACCCGAACCATAGATATATAATATCCTCACAACTAGGCCTTCAGCCTCTCTCAGTCATTATCCTCACAATCAGACCCTTGGTCTATCTCAATTAAATAGGGAACTCAGCCCAAAATTATTTTCCACATTTTTAAGAATATCGTGATAAAGCCAGATTTGAGTAATAAACAGGTAACACATGACTGAGGACGTGATTTCAAACAATTAGGGTGAGGATAGATAGCAAAAATACCCTTAAGAGTCTCAAGAAGTTGGCACAAGGCCCCAAACATGGCATACAACCCAAAACATAATAATATCAAATAATTAACTATCAAATACGTATTTAGTACTCTTTTGGGATCGACTAGGTCACAATCACCAGCGGTGCTCTACCCCACGCTCGTCATCCAGCGTGTAAGTCACCTCAAAGTAAAGCAACGATGTGAAATCGGTGGTTTAAAACCCTCAGGACAGTATTTACAATCATTACTTACCTCGAACCAGCGAAATCTCTAGCTTGCGATGTTTTTCCCCTCAAGTCGTCCTCCACTCGCGTCGAATCTATCCAAAATCAAAGTGAATACATCACAATATGCTAAGGGAACAAAGCCCAAGTGAAAATAATCAATAACAGGCACAAATCCCGAAATTACCAAAACCCTAGCCCCGGGCCCACTTCTCAAAACTCAGAGATTTTCACATCAATGGATTCCTTATCTCCTCAAGAGTTCATACATACCAAAAATTCTCAAATCCGACCTCAAATGGTCCTTCAAATCCCTAAATCAAATTTCAAAATCTCAAGCACTAGTTCTTCAACTTTAGGCTTAGCTTCCATGAATTTCTAGGTGAATTTCACAATAAAAACGAGTTTTAAGATAAAAAATCTTACCTCCAATCGATTCCCCTCGAATCCCTCTTTAATCTCCACCAACAAGCTCTCAAAATGATCAACCATGGAGGAAAAATGACCCAAAATCGCGGATGAAATGAAATTATAACATTCTGCCCAGGTATTTACTCTTTGCGATCGCGGAAAACACTTTGCGATCGTGAAGAACAACTTTTCTCAGCCCAAAATTTTCCCTTCGCGATCGCGGACAATGCTTCGCGATCGCGAAGAACAATTCCCAGCTCTTCCGGACAGGCTCCAATATAATGGTCATAACATTTTGCACACAACTCCAAATGACAAATGGTTTGATGTTCTGAAAACTAGACACAAAGGGATATAACTGCATATGTTTCTCATTTCCTAACAACTTACACATTGCGAGATATAAGCTTCCAAAGTCAGTCCTATGTATTAGAGAGCTTCCCGGACAGCCTATAGTGAACCACACTATCCTTTTGTACACAACTTGAAATTCCAATTAATTTACATTTCGGAAAACTAGAGACAAAGGACTAGAACCTTTGGTTTTGAATCACCTCCAAATTCCTTATAGATTGTGAGATATAAGTTCCAAAGTGGGATCAAGGCAACATAATATTTGATCTTCGCGATCGCAAATCACTGTACGCGATCGCGAAGCACTGACAATTATTTTGCATTTCACTCATCGGGTTCACGTCCAATTTCCCGCGATCGATAGAACATTGCTGTAGCCAAAAACCAACAACTAAAAATAGCTTAGAAATGGTCCGGAACCACCCCGAAACTCACCCGAGGCCCGCGGTACCTCAACCAAACATGCCAACCATCCTAAAACATCATTCAAACTTGTTCCAATCTTCGGAACGTTCAAAACAACATCAAAACACAAATTTTTCATCGGATTCAACCTTAAAATTTTCAAAAACTGTAAAAACACATTTTCATTCAAAAAGTCTACCAAACTTCATCCGAATGATGAAACTTTGCACGCACATCCCAAATGACATAACGGAGCTACTGCAACTCTTGGAATTCCATTCCGACCCCTATATCAAAATCTCGCCTATCAACCGGAATTCGCCAAAATACTAACTTCGCCAATTCAAGCCTAATTCTACACCGGACCTCCAAAACTAATTACGATCACACTCCAAAGTCATAAATCACGCAACGAAGCTAACCAAATCATAAAAATTTCAATCCGAGCTCATATACAAATAAGTCAACTCTTGGTCAATCCTTTTAAATTCAAAACTTTCAACTGAGACCGTTCTTTCAAATTCATACCGATTTCCATAAAAGCCAAAACCAACGATCTACAGTCATAATACATTATACAGGGCACGTCATGCACGAGAGCTGGCGATCAAAGTGCAAAAGCTCAAAATGACCGGTCGGGTCGTTACATCCTCCCTCACTTAAACACACATTCGTCCTCGAACGTACCCAGAGTTGTTCTAGAAGCCAACCAATAGTTGAATAACCTTACCAGACATATACCCGGGGGTGATCCCACGTCACCCTATTTCATATAGGTTTCATAACACAATATAATTAAAACTTCACAATCTATCCTAGTCCATAAACCATATAAGCATATTTATGCTTCTAAAATCCTCAATGCTTTCAAAGTCTCACATTCATACTACGAAAAAGTCCCAAACAAGCTATAACAACCCATATCTGCTATCTCAGGCACAATCACCTGATATACCGTATAACTCAAACACTCAAGGCGATAACTTATATTCACAGCAGTTGCACCTAACCACCGAATACCGATAGTAAACCTCTTAACAACTCAAGTCTCATTCCAACACTTCCATATACTGCCAATGATAAAGGAAATATGCAATAAATAATAACCATTTTTTAGATCAACCATCCATAAGGCTACTTCTCCTTTGGCAAGGACCATAGCAAATTTCTGAGCCGAACCTCGATATTTATCCATCAAACAAGCTGAAATCGAATCCGTTCGTATTCATTAATGATCCCAATGATCTCCTCTAGTCCAACACACCACTTTGGCGATACGACATATCAATGGAGGCCTAAGCCACAACTAGCATAATACGTGCACCAATAAGCAACGATCTGAACATGCTCAAATCATGGAAATGACTCAAATGAAAGAGTTGTACCTCAAGCTCACTAGTACCACCACAACTCAGGGCTGAGAACCTGTCTCACATCAAATAATAGGGCACACGAATCTAACCCACAAGGTCATATCTCCATATAGCTTCACTACAATGACGATCCTATCCAAACACTGCTCCACATGGGACACCTCAAGTCACTATGCTCAAAATTGACAACTACGCACAATTTGACGTCTGGAACCAAATCAAATCATTACACCCACGGTGAAACAAGTAACATATACCACGCAAACTCGATAGGACGTAATCAATACACATTTCGCCGAGCAACTCCGAATTATACTTCCCGCTCGACATCCATTATGAAATTCCGATAGAACCGCACCATAGGTGCCTATAACCAACAGATCATAACATCTCACAACATTGAAAGGTAACTCATAGATCCCCTTAAATGTTAATAGCTCAAAACAACCGAATCAATACATCCTTCACCAATAGCAACTCGAAGTTAACAAAACCATCTCGATGCCGGACACATATCCATATAGGTCTACCAATGGACCACACATCAGCTCTAGTTACCCACAACAAATAAATAATCCTTCGAAGGTTCATAATGACTGAATCATAGCACATACTAACATCTTACTAACTTACCCACATTTACCATCCACAACCGCAAGCTAACCTGTGTATGAGAACTTGTAGTCTCAAGTCCATAAGGCACATGAATTACCATATCTGATCCCAATTCCACCACTCGCATACACATCTCCCCTTAGACTCAATCTTTCCATGAGATATACTCTACGATTCTTCTGTGCTGCCAAGCAAACTCGAATATCAGCAGCCGATCCGATAAAAAAGTGTCGCAATACTACCGAAGTACCATCAACTTAGTCACATTGCCCTTTTTTCTGAACATATACTATTGCCAAATCACTTCCAATTAGAAATATCATTCCCTTAACTATCTGAGGCTACCCGCTGCCTAAGAGTTTTATGAACTTCCTTTCAGAACTGAATTGTAACTCATCTAGCCAAGAACTTCCATTGATCCCATAATTAATATAGAAAATACCACAAGTCTTGCCATCTTCCACTGAAAACTCACTTTCTATCCATAAGTACAATTTGGAAGCCTCCAATTATTGCATGTAGAGTTTTGAACAAAATAGGACCATTCTCTAGAGTCATCCACACTACTCAAATTGTAGTTAGATTGATTAAACGAACCGAACAACCTGTGCTTCATTAGCACTCCGACACTGCATAATGTGACCTCATTCCAATATAACCAAGCAATTTCCTGCCCTATGCACCG
This sequence comes from Nicotiana glauca, assembly GCA_026770625.1. Taxonomy (NCBI): domain Eukaryota; kingdom Viridiplantae; phylum Streptophyta; class Magnoliopsida; order Solanales; family Solanaceae; genus Nicotiana; species Nicotiana glauca. The sequence continues at coordinate 38,753 of MU715377.1, forward strand.
AGCATTCCTTACCAACCACAACTCAAGTCATTCCCCAATTCTCGTACACCCATAAAACATAACATAGCCTTTATTGAAATTTCCTTTACTCGAGCCGTAACTGATTCACAAATGCACCTCGAACTGGGACCATTAAAGCACATATCCGTGCAATCAATTATTCAATAGCGGACTCCCCCACTTGGCTCAAAGCCATAGGTCAAACACGCACCATAACTCATAATGCATACGCTTTATTGTTGCCATAATACCATAGTGAGGCTAACTCAATCCTTCATAAGCTCGTGGAACACAGACCATCTGGTACTTTATATCTTCTACAAATCTCGTATTTACTCTCATAACAATTTAAACCTACTCTCTTAAGTGACCCAAATTAAATTCACATATATATATTTCACTTGTAAATGGGATCTTCTAAAAACAACATAATGATCACCAATCAGCACCTCAGTGCTCAAGCAGCAGGCAAAGATTTGGCCCCAAGTCTTCTAGACTGGCCCAACATTAGCACATAGAGATCACATCTCGCCCCTAAATTAGGGGATCACAAGTCATCAAGGCGCATCTGATACTGAGCGCTCATGTGTGCATACGAATGCGTGGAAGGAATTTCAAGAGTTACTTTTCAAGCTGAATCAAAGGATACACGATAAGAATTCAAGAATATAAAGTTTTCCTAAAGGTTCTGTAGCCTCTCGAGGATAAATATAGACGTCTCCGTATTGATCCGCGAGACTCTACTAAACCTGCTCATGACTCGTGAGACCTATGTAACCTACGCTCTGATACCAACTTTTCACGACCCAATACCGGCTCGGTCGTGATGTCGCCTCTCGTGAAGATAAGGCCAGCCGACACAAGACTCACGTTAACCCTTAAGCATTAAAAGTCATTTTTTTTCGAAGCCTTTAATTAAATAATGTTTCATAATAACCTCTGAAATAATAGTGCGGAATAAAAATACACGCCCGACATCGGGGTGTCACTAGTCATGAGCATCTATCAAGGTCTAAATACAACAATAAATATAAAATAATGTACTAAATACAGTAATAGCAAATGTGATAAAGGGAGCGGTGCTGCAAACATCATGCAACTACCTGCTAACTCTAATGACTCCGCGTCTGAACAAATCCACACCCGCTACCGGGTTCGATATACCTGAATCTGCACACGAGGTGTAGGGAGTAATGTGAGTACTCCAACCCAGTAAGTAATAAAAGTAAATAAAGACTGAGCAATAGGAAATAATGAATCCACATTCACGTAAGGCTCAATAAACACAACAGGCTTTCAAATCATAATACAAGTCAACCTTCCTCTTTAAAATCCAGCTTTTAGTAAAATTTATTTTTAAAGTTCTTTCCAGCTATTTCAGTAGGGGTTAAATACCATTTAAAATAATAATAGAGATTAAAGTAATAATTGGCCCCTCGGGCAAAGCATAATTCGTAAAACAACCCCTCGGGCAAAACAGTAATCATAAACACTTCAGAACTTAAGAATCTCGGTGGAAATAGCCAAATGCCAACCAGTAATTAATTTTTGATCATCTCATAAACCCCACTTTAAATAAAAATCATGTAAAAATAATTGTTCAACTTTCCGACAAAGGCTCAATATAAGGTGAGTGAAAACAGTCAGCAAATCAACATATTCGATAGAAACTCACTTTAAAGAGGAGTGAAATCAAAAAGTTCATAAACAGCCCTCTCAGGAAAACATCACTCATATGCATGAAGATATATATCACCCCTCGGGCTAGCCTCTCTGTCACTCGTGACCTAACTCTTACCAACCAGTACTCGTACTCAACATTCACACTCAATAGGTATCATATAGTAACTGTTGCAGCGTGCAGCCTGATCCATATATCGCTGCGGCATACAGCCCGATCCATAAACTTTGTCGACGGCATTCACTGGGGGTGTGCAGACTCTGGGAGACGCCCCTTACAGCCCAAGCGCAATATTGCTGCGGCGTGCAGCCGGACCCATGTAAATATTGTTGTGGATTGCAGCCCGATCCGCATCCATATATGTATATATATTGCTGTGGTGTGTAGCCCGATCCATAGATATATAATATACATTGCCGCGGCGTGCAGCCCGATCCATAGATATATAATATCCTCACAACTAGGCCTTCAGCCTCTCTCAGTCATTATCCTCACAATCAGACCCTCGGTCTATCTCAATTAAATAGGGAACTCAGCCCAAAATAGTTTTCCACATTTTTAAGAATATCAGGATAAAGCCAGATTTGAGTAATAAACAGGTAACACACGCCTGAGGACGTGCTTTCAAACAATTAGGGTGAGGATAGATATCAAAAATACCCCTAAGGGCCTCAACAAGTCGGCACAAGGCCCCAAACATGGCATACAACCCAAAACATAATAATATCAAACAATTAACTATCAAATACGTATTAAAGTACTCTTTTGGGATGGACGAGGTCACAATCCCCAGCGGTTCTCTGCCCCACGCTTGTCATCCAGCGTGTAAGTCACCTCAAAGTAATGCAACGATGTGAAATCTGGGGTTTGAAACCCTCAGGACGGTATTTACAATCATTACTTATCTCGAACCGGCAAAATCTCTAGCTCGCGATGCCTTTGCCCCTCAATTTGGCCTCCACTCGCGTTGAATCTATCCAAAATCAGAGCGAATACATCACAATATTCTAAGGAAACAAAGTCCAAGCGAAAACAATCAATAACAGGCACAAATCCGGAAATTACCAAAAACCGAGCCCCGGGCCCACTTCTCGAAACTCAGAGATTTTCACATCAATAGATTCCTTATCTCCTTACGAGTTCATACATACCAAAAATTCTGAAATCCGACCTCAAATGGTCCTTCAAATCCCTAAATCAAATTTCAAAATTTCAAGCCCTAGTTCTTCAACTTTAGTCTTAGCTTCCATGAATTTCTAGGTGAATTTTACAATAAAAACGAGTTTTAAGATAAAATATCTTACCTCCAATCGATTCCTCTCGAATCCCTCTTTAATCTCCACCAAGAAGCTCTCAAAATGATCAACCATGGAGGAAAAATGACCCAAAATCGCGGATGAAATGAAATTATAACATTCTTCCCAGGTATTTACACTTCGCGATCGCAGAAAACACTTTGCGATCATGAAGAACAACTTTTCTCAGCCCAAAATTTGCCCTTCGCGATCGTGGAACATGCTTTGCGATCGCGAAGAACAATTCCCAACTCTTTCGGACAGTCTCCAGTATAATGGGCATAACATTTTGCACACAACTCCAAATGACAAATGGTTTGATGTTCCAAAAATTAGACACAAAAATATATAATTTCATTTGTTTCTCATTTCCTAACTCCTTATACATTGCGAGATATAAGCTTCCAAAGTCAGCCCTCTGTATTAGAGAGCTTCCCGGATAGCCTATAGTGAAACTACCATAACCTTTTGGACACAACTTGAAATTCCAATTAATTTAAATTTCAGAAAACTACAGATAAAGGGCTACAACTTTTGTTTTTGGACCACCTCCAAATTCCTTATAGATTGTGAGATATAAGCTTCCAAAGTGGGATCAATGCAACAGAATATTTGTTCTTCGCGATCGCGAATCACTGTATGCGATCGCGAAGCACTGACAATTATTTCGCATTTCACTCATCGCGATCATGTCCAATTTTCCGCCATCACATAGAACTATTGTAGCCAAAAACCAGCAGCTAAAAATAACTTAGAAATGGTCCGGAACCACCCCAAAACTCACCCGAAGCCCCCCGGGACCTTAACCAAACATGTCAACCAATTCTAAAATATCATTCAAACTTGTTCCAATCTTCGGAACGTTCAAAACAACATCAAAACACAAATGTTTCATCGGATTCAACCTTAAAAATTTCAAAAACTCTAAAAACACATTTTTCATTCAAAAAGTCTACCAAACCTCGTCTGAATGATATAAAACTTTGCATGCACATCCCAAATAACATAACAGAGTTACTGTAACTCTCGAAATTCCATTCTGACCCCTATATAAAAATCTCACCTATCAACCGGAATTCGTCAAAATACTAATGTCGCCAATTCAAGCCTAATTCTACACCGGACCTCTAAAACTAATTTCGATCACGCTTCTAAGTCATAAATCACGCAACGAAGCTAACCAAATCATAAAAATTCTAATCCGAGCCCATATACAAATAAAAAATTCTAATCCGAGCCCATATACAAATAAGTCAACTCTTGGTCAAACCTTTCAAATTCAAAGCTTTCAACTGAGACTGTTCTTTCAAATTCATACTGATTTTTCGTAAAATCCAAAACCAACGATCTCCTTCAGTCATAATACATTATACGGGGCAAGTTATGCCCAAGAGCTGGCGATCAAAGTGCAAAAGCTCAAAATGACCGGTCGGGTAATTACAAATCTATTCCCCAAACATCAAATATTTCACATACCTGTATTGATTACAGTGGCATCTCATCTCTCTTGGTGATATTACCTATTCTTTGACACCTGCCACATTGTGCTACATATGCTCGGGCATCTTTCAAGAGTGTGGGCCAGAAGAATCCGGCTTCTAAAACTTTAAAAGCTGTTCGATTTGCTGCATAATGTCCTCCAATTGCTCCCGAAACTTTATAAGCTTTTTTCTTTGTTGATAAGAGAAATCTTGCGGTATCCACTTTCCAAACAAGTAATTTGCGATATCAGCAAACCAGGGTGGTTGAGTCACAATTTTGTCAACTGAAAAAATATGTTCATCGGGAAATTCTTCTTTTATCTTATTAAACTCAAGGGGAGGGTTTTCTAATCTAGACAAATGGTCAGCTACTTGGTTCTCTATCCCTTTCTTGTCCTTTATCTCAAGGTCAAATTCTTGCAGAAGTAAAATCCATCTTAACAATCTAGATCAAGCATCTTTCTTAGCTAAGAGGTATTTTAAAACTGCATGATCAGTAAAAACAGTGACCTTGGTTCCTATCAAATAGGAACGAAATTTATCAAAAGCAAACACTACTGCTACTAACTCTTTTTTTGTTGTGGCATAATTCACTTGAGTCTCACTCAATGTCCTACTAGCATAGTAAATGGGACAAAAAGTCTTATCCCTTCTTTGGCCTAAAACAACTCCAACTGCTATATCACTAGCATCACACAAGACCTCAAAAGGTTGGTTCCAATCAGGGGACACAACTATAGGTACAATTGATAACTTTTCCTTAAGGTTTTCAAATGCTTTCACACATTCACCTGAAAAATCAAACTTAATGTCTTTCATCAAGAGGTTAGTCAGCGGTTTTGAAATCTTTGAGAAATCTTTTATGAATCGTCTGTAAAAACCTGCATGACCTAGAAAGCTTCTAATGCCTTTTACAGTTGTGGGAGGGGGTAAACCTGCTATAAGAGTAATTTTTGCCTATCAAGTTCTATCCCTTTAGCAGTGATTTAGTGTTCTAAAAAAATTCCTTCCGTAACCATAAAATGACATTTTTCCCAATTAAGAACTAAGTTTGTTTCTTCACATATTTTAAGAACTAAGGTCAAGTGGTTAAGACAATACTTATATGTTTTGCCAAATAGTATAAAATCATCCATAAAAATTTCAAGAAATTTGTCAGTCATGTCAGCAATAAAATAGTATAAAATCATCCATAAAAATTTCAAAAAATTTGTCAGTCATGTCAGTAAAATTGCTGACATGCAATGCTGAAATGTAGGAGGGGCGTTGCATAGACCAAATGGCATTCTCCTGTAGGCATATTTTCCATAAGGGCATGTGAAGGTTGTCTTATCTTGATCTTCTGGTGCGATTGGTATCTGATTATATCGTGAGTAGCCATCAAGAAAACAATAAAAACCATATCCTGCAATTTTTTCCAACATTTGATCAATAAATGGCAAAGGAAAATGATCTTTTCTAGTGACATCATTAAGACGTCTGTAATCAATACAAACTCTCCATCCTGTAACAGTCATGTTAGGTATGAGCTCATTATTTTCATTTTTTATAACTGTCATTACTCCTTTCTTTGGTACTACCTAAATGGGACTTACCCACGGCTATCAGAAATGGGGTATATAATACCTGCTGCCAACAGCTTTACGATCTCTTTTTTCAATACTTCCTGCATTGCTGGATTCAATCTTCTTTGTGGTTGGACTATTGTCTTATAGCAATCGTCCATGAGGATTCTGTGTGTACAAATAGCAGGACTAATCTCTTTTATATCTTCTACATTCCACCATAAGGCTCCTTTGTGTGCTTTCAATACTTTAATCAAACTATTTTCCTTTTCTGCAGTAAGAGAAGATGAAATAATTAATGGAAATAATTATTTTTCAAGATATACATATTTCAAATGAGAAGGGAGAGTTTTGAGTTCAATTTTTGATTGAACTTCTTCGGATTTGATCTCTTCTTCCTCTGAATCTTTGTCCAATATTTCAGCTTCTTTTGTGATGGTAGGATCATCGTCCTGTGTGGCGCCTGATTTGATCAAACATCTTTCCATTGAATCTGGAATCAATTAATCATCTTTGAATTCATCTGTAAGATAACTAATCATGTCAATTGAAAAACATGAAGAAGATGTTTCATCTTCTGAATATCTTAGTATCTTTTGCATATCAAAGATGACTCTTTCTTCATCAACTCTCAAAATTAGTTGTCCTTTATGAACATCTATAATTGCTCTTCCTGTAGCGAGAAATGGTCTACCTAAAATTATTGGTTCATTAGGATATTCTTTCATTTCAAGCACTATAAAATCTACAGGAAAAACAAACTTATCTACTCTTACGAGTACATTTTCAATTATTCCCTTAGGTTTCTTCGTACTTTGATCTGCAAACTGAAGAGAAACACTTGTGTCTTTTATTTCACCAAGATCTAACTTTTTAAAGATAGAAAATGGCATCAATTTTATTGAAGCTCCATAATCACTAAGTGCTTTTTCAAAATATAGTCCTCCAAAAGTGTATGGAATTATAAAACTGCCTGGACCACCAAGTTTTTGTGGTAGCTTATTTTGAAGTATAGGACTGTATTTTTCCGTAATCATTACCATAGAAACTTCTTCTAATTTTCTTTTACTTGACAAAATTTCCTTTAAAAATATGGCATATGAAGGCATTTGTAACAAATCATCAGTAAAAGGAATATTGATGTGAATTTTTTTTAAAATCTCCAAAAATTTTGCAAATTGGTTGTCAAGTTTTTCTCTTTTCATTTTTGGAGGAAAGGGAATAGTCACAGGGAGTGGAGTCAATTTGTCAATATTTTTTTCTTCTTTTTCCTTCTTTTTCTTCTGATGGTTCAGAGAGTATTTTAACATTCTTACCGTTGTTTACGTGTTGTTCTAACTGGTCTACATAGGGTTCATCAAGCTTCTTACCTGATCGTAAGGTGATGGCCTTAAGGTGCTCTTTTGGGTTTTTCTTTGTATTGCTTGGTAAGAGACCTTGAATTTTTTCTGAAACAAGAGCTGCCAATTAGCTCAACTGTATTTCTAGATTTTTGAGGGATGAATTTTGGCTCTCCATCTTTTCATCAGTAACCTTAATATACTTATAGAAAAGATCATCAAGAATTGAATGAGCTTGTTGAGGCCTTTGCTGATAGGGCCCTACTTGCTGATAAGGTCTAAAGTTTGATTGACCATGGTTTGGATTCTAGTATCCGGGTGGATCCTGTATTTGTTACTTCTGGAAGCTTTGAGAGTTCTCTGCACCATTTGGGTTGCTCCATTGAAATCCTGGATGTTTCTGTGCAGTTGGACTTCCAAAAGGATATTGCTTGTAACCGATGACATTGAAATGTTCATCATTGTGATTGGTTGCTTGACATTCATGGTTCTAATGATTTCCTCCACACATGTCACAAGCCTCAAATTGGCTTGGTTGTTGTGTATTCACCAGAAAAGTTTCAAACTTTTGTGCCAAAGAAATAATTTGCTGCGTTAGTGTATTTAAAGCATCAACCTGATTTACTGTAGCAGCCTTCTTGATAATTATACGCTCAGATGGTCATTGAATGGCATTCTCAGAAATTTCATTCAACAATTGCTATGCTTCTTCTGTGGTTTTTTCCATTACTGAACCTCCTGCAGCTTTATCTATCACATTTTTGGAAGAGGGTTTTAGCCGTTGATAAAAAATATACAATTACATATGTTTAGGAATTTCGCGGTGTAGACATTTTCTTAACATTGATTTTAACCTTTCCCAAGCTTGATAACTGACTCTGTGCCAGTTTGCAAGAAATTAGATATGTCTTGTCTTAACTTTGTGGTTTTAGCAGGGAAAAAATATTTGTTTAAAAATTTCTGAGTCATTTGATCCCATGTGGTAATGGAACATTGTAGCAAACTTCTCAACCAAGTTTTGGCATCTCCTTTTAAAGAAAAAGGAAATAGCCTTAACTTAATTGCTTCAGGGGATACTCCATTATACTTAACAGTTTCAAGTAGTTCTAGAAAATAAATTAGATGACTATGTGGATCTTCACTTGAATCTCCAGTAAAAATACAAGATTGTTGGATCGTTTGAATCAGGCCAGTCCTGATTTCAAAGTTGTTGGCTGCCACTGAGGGCTTCCTGACACTTGATTCACAGTTGAAGTGGTCTGGTCTAGCATAATCCCTTAGGATTCTGTTTGCTGGTCTTGGTGCCACTTCATCAAATTGATCCTCTATTTGGACTGGTGGTGGTACTTCGCGTGGGTTATTATTTTCTACTTTCTGATTCTCCATTCCTTCACAAGCTATTGTTTGAGAAGACGTTTGTCCTTTCCTGCACGATCGAAGAGATCTTTCAATTTCAGGATCGTAACTTGCCAACTCTTTTGTAGAAGAGCGAGTCATAAACTATTTGAAATTCATAAAGTAAAGAAAATTAGTTCCTAAAATAATAATAGCAATAAACAATAATAATAAAAGATTGAAAATATGATAAAAAAAATAGGCGTTAAAGTGGAAAATAAAAAGTATTAGTACAATAATTTTATTATTTATAGATAATAGTAATATTATACCATACTTGAAATAAAATGATATATAGAAATGATGCAGCAAGTAAACTGTGATAAGAAAATATAATATTATTCAAAGTATTAGTATTAATACTCACAATAGTATCTAAAATTATAACGATAATATATAAAAGGGCAATTCATAGTGTGTGAGACTGTGAAAGTATTGATTATAGTATATTTATTTTTGGTTAGTAAAGTACTGATAATAGTCTAATTAGATATACTAAAGAATTTAATAAAAATAGTTGGTAGTAATTATAATGAGAAAGAAAAATATTATAATAAGTTCTCAAATTAGTAATAAAATATTTAATTTGTAGTAGATGTATGCCAATCCCCAGCAACGGCACCAAAAATTTGACGAGGCCAATGGGAATAAGATTTTTCTGCTCGTACTCTATTAAATTCTAGTATAGTTTATGATATCGTACCACAGAGATTGGAGAATCTAGCCCCAAACTTATAATATTTTTACTACTATTTGAGAGAACCAAATTGATGAAGTTTTGTTTGTTAAAAATTTAAATTGCTTAAGTTGAAACAAAATAACTTTCGGAAGATTTATATTTAAAAAGAGTTGGGAATCATTGAATTTACTCGATAGCGTGATAATAATAAAATATTATCTTCTACATGCTCTTAGAAATAACTGTTTATTGCTAATACAATTATATTTGCTCACTAAGAAATAATCAATTAATAACACTTCGTGAGGTTATGTAAATCAATTGATATATGACTTGTGACGATTAAACTGAAATAATTTTCTTGCCTGAATTGTGCTAAAAGATAGCAACAACCTCTTGCGATTACTTTTTACTAAAAAATCAATAATCTTTCCAACTACAACTCTTCCGTGAGAATTAAAATGGACATAACCAAGATTAAAGATTTGGAATGATAGCTTAAAAAGAATTACTCTCACTCTATTATTTTACCCAATAGTTATTGTGACGACCCAAAGGGGTCATCACTGTATTTTTCCCTTTTTTCGTGCTTCCGATGCCTTGAAAATCTCATTTTTAGTTGCCTCAATTTGCGTGCGCAGTCCGGGCACGAAGCCGGAAAGTTTTTATGTTACAATATGTGAATTCTGTGAAAATTTGAAGAAATATGATATTAATATTGATATAGTTGACTTTGGTCAACATTTTGGGTAAACGGACCCGGACCGGTGATGTGACGGTCCAGAGGTCCGTAAAAAAATATGGGACTCGGGCATGTGCCCGGAATTGAAATCCGAGGTTCAGAACCCGAGTAAAAGAATTTTTCTATTAAATTGTTTTATGAAATTATTAAGGAAAAATGGAAATGAAAATGAGTTGGAAAATATAGGTATCGGGCTCGTATTTTGGTTTCAACGCCCGGTACAGATCTTAAATATGCGTTAAGCGCTTTCTGTGAAATTTGGTCGAAATCGGACGTCGTTTGACGTGTTTCGGACCTAAATAGCTAAAGTTGGAAGTTTATGAACTTCGAAACGAAAATCATGAGTTTTGGGGTTTGATTCTTTGATTTTGATATTATTTTTGCGATTTGATCGCTCGAGCAAGTTTGTATGATTTTTTTGAGTCAGTGTGCATATTTGGTTTGGAGCCGAGGGCTCGGGTGAGTTTCGGATAGGTATCGGGGTGTTTTGGACTTAGAAAGGTTGGCAGATTTTTATGCAACTATTGCTCAGAACATTTGTTCTACGCGATCGCGACCTTAGGCTTGCGATCGCACTCTTTGGCATTCCCTCATTCGCGTTCGCGGATCCCTTCCCGCGTTCGCGTAGCCCAGTAGTCCCCTTCTACGCGATCGCGTACGCATTCACGCGATCGCATAAGCCAGAGTTTTGACCCCAGTAACTTCCTCTATGCGTTCACATCAGACTTCACGCGATCGCGAAGCTCCCAGTTTTCCTTCTCCGCGATCGCACTCCCTATCTCGCGATCGCGTAGGGTTAAAACCCTTCAGTGATTTTTAAAGAAAAATAGAACAGTAGTACGGGAATTTTATCACTTTTTCAAAACCCATCTCCTTCCCCACACCCCATAGACGAAATTTGAAGAAACCTTCCTCCATAACTTCATAGGTAAGTTTTCCTAACCTCGCTTTCTCTTCATTTCATCAACTAATCACTAGATTGTAGGCCTAAAAAGATGAAATCAAAGTGGAGACTAGGGGTTTTGGGTAGAACTAGGGTTTTGGAAATTTTGGGTGATTCAACCTCAATTTGGGGTCGAATCTTGAAACAAATTGCATATTTGAACTCGTGGGGTTATGGGTGATTGGGTTTTGGTCCGAGCCTAGTATTTGGACCATGTGGTCCCGGTGTAGGATTTTTCTATTTTGGAAGAATGATGGGAATTTTATTTCTAGACTATAGGATTATGTTTTTGAGCTCTTATTGATACTATTGAACTAAATTGTGCCTAGATACCATTGTTTCGGAGTTGGATTCTGAAGGAAAGGCGGTTTTAGAGCCTTGATTGCTATTTTCGGATCGAGGTAAGTGTTTGTTCTAACTTTGGCTTGAGTGATTAGGATTAGGGTATTAATTGCTACTTGCTAAATGTGGAGTACAGTGTATAAGCATGGTGACGGTTATCTATTCACCGCAGTCTAGCATGACCGTGAGTCTTATATGTGTTGGATTCGGATTTAATGGTACATCTTTCTTGCTTGGGTTGATAAGCATAATATAATGTGAATAGTTGAGGAAGGTTTGTGATTGGTTTGGATTTTGGAGCATTGGCTCGGACTAGAAATTGTTACTCGAGAAATAGGTGATTAAAAGTGGATCGTATAGCGATTAGTCCCTTACCGGGACGTATACATTTATTGTATTCTCCCTTGCCGGGATGATTGGATTGTTATTTGTATTCCCTTGCTGGGATTTCCTTGTGATTCTTGTTACTCCCCTCGCACTTGAGTTGCGGTCGTTGGTGGGTGAGTTCTTGGTAATATATGTTGAGGATCGGGTTGCACGCCGCAACGGTGTTAATGAAATATTGAGGATCGGGTAACGGTATTGATTGTTGAGGATCGGGTTGCATGCCGCAACGGTATTGATTGTTGAGGATCGGGTTGCACGCTGCAACGGTGATATCTATTGAGGATCGAGTTGCACGCTGCAACGGAGTATGGACCGAGTGTATTGTGTTCGTATGTAGAGATTTACTGTGTTTTCCTTATTAGTTGTTATTGTTCAGCTTCATTTCTTTACCGTTGATTCCTATCTATATATGGACTGTAGTACCCCACAACATGTTTCCCCCACCCCTTTTCTGCTTAAATTAGTGTATTTTCCTGTTATTGCACATATATCTGTACAGGTTATTTGTGGTAGGTCCTGTCTAGCCTCGTCACTATCTCGCCGGGGTTAGGCCAGGCACTTACCAGCACATGGGGTCGGTTGTGCTGATGCTACACTCTGTGCATTTCTTTTACACAGATTAGGATGCAGCTTTCGGACCGCAGCAGTATTAGATAGGGAGCAGACCTTCAGTCGAGGGACTCTCGAGGTAGCCTAGCTGGCGTTCGCAGGCCGAAGTCCCTTCCTTAATTCTATTTGTTTTCATTGCACCGAGACAGACATATGTATTTTCTTTTCATTCAGACTTGTTTGTAGTACTCTTTAGTAGTCTGTGAGCTAGTGACACCAGATTTTGGGTAGAGATGTGTTTTAAACTTCCGCATTATGATTTCATTTTATTAAACTTAAAGTCTTCCGCACTTATTTAGTTGTTTTCAGTATATTTATATTGTTGAGGTTGATTAGAGAATGTTTGAAGTTTGGCTGGCCTAGCTCCGTTAGTAGGCGCCATCACGACCCCCGATGGTGGGAAATCCGGGTCGTGACAGTTATCGTATATTAATTTTGCTTCGTGTAAATTACAAAATTGACATGCAACTAACTTTGGAGAATAAATAGATAGAAGTGAAAATAATTAATTAAAACTAATATTCCAGCACAATATAGAAATATCCTCTTGTGATTACTTTTTACTAAAAAAATAATAATCTTGCCAACTACAACTCCTCCGTGAGAATTAGAATGGTAGTAAGCAAGATTAAAGACTTGGAATGATAGCTTAAAAAAAATTAGTCTCACTCTATTATTTTACCCAATAGTTATTGTATATTAATTTTGCTTCGTGAGAATTATAAAATTGACATACAACTAAATTTGGAGAATAAATAGATAGAAGTGAGAATAATTAATTAAAACTAATATTCTTGCACAATATAGAAATATAACTAGAAAATTTCAGGTCAAGCATGTAGTAAAATTGAGATTAATATTATAATAATATCGAGCTTCGTCAACTATCCCAACAAAAGAGATTACTCGATTATGGAGTATTTAAATTTCACAAAGAAAGGAATTCTTAAAATACTATCAATACTCTTAGAAAATCCAAAAAGCCACAAAATAAAGTGAAATATATAAAGAGAGAAGCAAAGACCAAAACTAGCAGAGAAAAGTTATTAATTAGGTACGTATGATCTTCCTCTCCCCAACAAAAATATGACATCCTTTTTATAGAAATTAAATCTCATAAGGTGCCACGATGCCCCCTGGTTCTTTTGCCATGATGCCTCGTGGTTCTTTGCCATGATGCGTCGTGCTTCTATTGCCATGATGCGTCATGATCTCTTTTTATTCCTTTATTTGTTTTATCAAGATATTTTTATTTTCTGCAAAATATTATTAGAAAGTACAGATAATTGACATATATATATTATTTAAAATAATTTATTTTTAAGTATTTAATATATGAATATTTTATAGTCATCACAACCCAACCTCCTCTAGAGATCCAAACTCAAGGTTCTACACATTTAACCCACCGATAAGAGAAAACTCTCTCCATAGAAACAACATAGGGATCACACAACCTCAGGATACCCTGCAGGTAACCTGCCTGCTTAGCCTCAAACTGACATCTCTCTACGCCCTTTCACAGCTACAACTCCTGCGCAATCACTTAATTTTCCTGAGTTTGAACTCATCAACAATGCATGAGAACCTAATGCATTCCACAATTAAACAACATGAAAGATCCTCCAATACACTCAGAACTCGAGACTATACGTCAAATTAAGACAGAAATCAAGCACCCAATAGTCTTTTTTACATCTCAAACAAACTCTTCTCGTGACATTCAATCCATTTGAATACATCCCACAGTCACATCATACTTATCATATAGCCATCTAACCACTCATCGAGCCATGAATTCCATTAATAGGGACAATATCAAACTTATATGTCCAAAAGCACGTGCTCACACAACCGAAATCCTCCTCCTCAAGCTACAACCAAAACCCGGTCGCAAGTCCTCCAAACTGGTCTATCATCAGCACATATGAATCACATCTCACACCTCATCCACGAAATCACAAGCCATAGATGCACAACTGATACTGAGCGCTCACATGCGCATATGAATGCGTGAAAGGAATTCAAAGAGTTATATTTCAAGATGAATCAATTCCGCACGATAAGGAAAGAAAGATGAGAAGTATCCTAAATTCCCTGTAGCCTCTCAAAGATAGGTATGGATGTCAGCATACCGATCCACAAAACTCTACTATACACTTTCTCATGACTGTTAAAACCTATGAACTTAGAGTTCTGATACTAACCTATCACGATCCAAAATCCAACTAGTCGTGATGGCACCTAACCTAAACGGCTAGGTAAGCCAATTGACAATAAACTAATTCCAATAAAATTTAATGAGATAAATAAATAAAACAAAATATATGAATCTTAGACATTTCCCAAGGACTGTTGCGACAAGTCACAAGCTTCTAAGATTTAGAGTTTATAAAGATAGTGCAAAATAAATACATTGTCTGTACGAATTACACATAAAAAGATTTTTCATAATTCTAGAGCTACCATGAACAAGAGGCAGCTATTATCGGAACGTAAGTACGTCTTGAATGCTAGCTCCAGTCATACACAACAACTTTAGCATCCAAGTTTGCACGCAAGGTGCAGAAGTGCAGTATGAGTACAACTGGCTCCATCTACTCAATAAGTAACAAACCTAACCTTAGGTTGAAAGTATTGGCGAGCTGGTACAAGGGTCATAGTCCAACACTAATAACCAACAACAGTGCATAATACTATAGTAAAAATGGTACACAAAGTAACTCGCAAATATGAGGCTCGGCACATTCACATTTACGGAAAACTATGCATTTTTTCAAGTATAACAATAAATCCCAAATCTTTTGCCGAAAATATCAAAAATATGAGTAAGTTTGAAAGTTGTAATTTTCCTCAAAGCTTCAACAGGTAAATGTTTCGTTTTCAAATTGCATGAGAAAAATACATCTCTATGCCTACATGTCAATATGTATGAGAAGTCAAGGATGATGTGATATTGTACACCATGAGGAAAATGCATCTCTATGCCTATATGTCAAGTGTGCATGTCGAATGCGATTCAACTCAG
Source organism: Nicotiana glauca (assembly GCA_026770625.1). Classification (NCBI taxonomy): domain Eukaryota; kingdom Viridiplantae; phylum Streptophyta; class Magnoliopsida; order Solanales; family Solanaceae; genus Nicotiana; species Nicotiana glauca. The sequence continues at coordinate 54,240 of MU715377.1, forward strand.
TAGTAAAACCATATGCATACTCTCAGGTATCAATTCACGCAGTCCTCCCAGTCATTAGTCCTCATAGTCACTCAGTCTTCACATCCACTCAGTCCTCACAATCACTCAATCCTCCCAATCACTCGGCACTCACGCTTGGCACTCGCACTCGACACTCGTACTCGATCGCACTCAGTAGGTATCTTCACTTACTGGGGGTAGGTACAGACTCTGGAGGGGCCCCTTCAGCCCAAGCGCTATAATAAGACAATTATGGCATGAATCAATAATAACTGCTATGGCCTGCAGCTCGATCCCATCAATATTCTCACAATCAGGCCCTCGACCTCACTCAGTCATCAATCTCTCGGGCTGACAATGTCATGAAAACTTAGCATAAAAATAATGATGTGATATATAAATGAATGGTAACAGAGACAGAAATATGATATGTAGATGAATGTGTACGACTGAGTATGTAATTTCAATATAAACAGATAGCTCAATAGTAAAAATGACCCCAGTAGGTCCCAACAGGATAAACATATAGCCTAGATAGGGTTTCTAACATGGATCACATCTCAATTACTTTAGCACGTAGAGATTTCATGGATACAATAAGATTAGGTAACTACACCGTACCACATAAATAACTGAGTCACAATTCACATGGTGAACTCCCACACTCCCGTCGCCTAGCATGTGCGTCACCTCAACACCAAACACATAACACGTAATTCAGGGTTTCATACCCTCAGGACCAAGTTTAGAAGTGTTACTTACCTCGAACAAGCCAAATCTAATATCGAGCAAGCCAAACGATGCTCCAAAAATGCCATCCCGCATGTACCAACCTTTGAACGGCTTTAAACTAGCCAAAAGAAACTCAAATACATCAAATAAAACCTAAAGAAACAATTCTAATTGATAAAGGTTGAATCTTTACTCAAAAGCCCAAAATCAACCAAAAAGTCCAACCCGGGACCGCACCTCAAAACTCGATGAATCTTATAAAATAAAACAAACCATTCAATTACGATCCCAAACAAACTATTTTAACTCAAATTCGACTCTGAATCAATGTTCACAACTCAAAAATCGTTTTATGAAGTTTTAGACAACCCCCCCCCCCATTTCACTTTTGAAATCATCAATCAATTGCCAAAAACAAAGATAGATTCATGAAATATAATAAAAATGAGTAGGAAACATATACCCCAATCCTTGTTGTGAAAATCACTTCAAAAAGCGTCCAAATTCAAGCTCCCCGACTCAAAATATGACGAAATGAACAAAAATTCCTAATATGATGTCTGGCAACCAAATTCTTAGTAAAACGACCATAAGTTCATAATACGATGTCGAAATTCCAGTTGCTATAGTTCTTAAATTACGATACGGATGTAGTGCTTCAATCAAAACAAAAACTGGAGCTCAATTGCTTAATGCTGTACCGTTTATGCTTGAAGAAATGACATCGAAACATAATAAAAGTACGAGCACAACATAACCCAAATTTATCTGAAACTCACCCGAGCCTCTCGGAACCCTGTCTGAACATACCAACAAGTCCCATAATATAATATGTACTTACTCGAGGCCTCGAATCACACCTAACAATATCGAAACGACGAATCATACCTCAATTTGAACTTAATTGAACTTTGGATTTTCAACTTCCAAAACTTGCGCCGAAACATATCAAATCAACTCAGAATGAACTCAAGTTTTGCACAAAAGTACCAAATAACATAACGGAGCTATTCCAATTCCCAGAACCACATTCCCAATACGATATCCTCAAGGTCAACTTTTGGTCAAACTTATGAACTTTCCAACCCTTCAGTTTTTCTTTAGTGTCGAATCCTTCTAAACATATCTAACTGCAAATACGGGCATACGCCCAAGCCCAAAAATCACCATTCGGACCTAACGGAAGCATCAAAACTCCAATCCGAACTCAAATGCTAAAAAGTCACACTTGGTCAACAATTCCAACTTAAAGTTTCAACAATGAAATTTATTCTTCCAAATCGATTCCAAACAACATGAAAACCAAAACCAATGATTCATACAAGTCATAATTCATCATATGAAGATACTCATATGCTCAAACTATCGAGCGAAGTGATCGTTTATAATGAAGTAACCCCAACTACTTGGATGAAATACACAACGCATATTGTGCCGAGGTCCGAGAAGAAAAAGACGACCTCAATGGGCCAACTCACAGACTGACCTTGGTGCAAGACGAATCCAAAAAAGATCAAAGGAATGACATCAGAAGGGACCTCATAGCTCTACAATCCAATAGGGAACGACATCTACCGTATGTTATAACTGCTATTGCATCCTCTCAGTGTCACCAAGAGAGCCCACCCATACCAAGAGCAAGGACTCATCAGAATGAAAGAGGTATCCCCCCTATTATCCGCTCACAGTTTTTGTGTATCATCTACAGAAATAGTCTACACCTTGGATAAGCTTGGACCTAAGGTGAAGTGGCCGCAAAAGATGAGGTTAGATCTGAATACAAAAAAATCAGATGCCCTGTGTGAATTCCACAAAGAACGAAGACATAAAGTTGAGGATTGCACCGCTCTAAGGTAGGAGGTCGTAATCATGCTACGACAGGGAAACCTCAAAGAGCTTTTGAGCGATTGAGGACGGACTAATTTTTTCAAAGGACACGAACAACATCAAGGACACCAAAACTACCCTCGCCAACCCATACCATCCATATGCTCATTAGATGCGTCGACAATGCTTCTATCAATAATGTGTATTCACCACAACCCACAAGCTCAAACGGTCAATCACACATGAATGGTATGACAAACTTGATGAAAGTATCATATTTGATACGTCGGATACTAACAGTTTGGATTTCCCCCACTACGATGCTCTTGTTTTATGAATTTTAGATACCGATGTGAGACACATTATGGTAGATGATGAAAGCAGCGCGTGCATTAGCCACCCTCGAGTGATTACACAAATAAAACTGAGGATAAGATAGTGTCGCGCTGCATCATGCTAACATGTTTTAACAATGCAGTTGAGCGGACGTCTGATGAGATCATGCTCCTGTCCTAGACGGTGGAGTCACTTTGGAGACCACATCCATATCATGAACCAAGAAAAAACATACAACGCTATAATAGGGCGACCATGGATACACACCATGAGACTCCGGCTTGTACCAAGTCATCAAATTCCCAGCTCCATGGGAATATTCAGCATACAGGGGAACAATGCACATCCCAAGAATGCTATCACATCGCTCTAGACTGTGCGACCACTCAACAAATGAAGGACAAAGAAAAAGAGGCATAGCAATCGATTGGGTCGAGGTCTGATGAGGACGTCATCAAAGATCTCGATACGGTCGAAGCCACAAAATTGACCATAGAAGACCTCAACCTCATCTAATTAGATGGCAACGACCATAACAAGAATGCCTACGTTGACGACAAGCTCTAAGAACCAGGTACATTTCATCAATTCTTAACCACTACTGCGTGCTTATTTGCTCTGAGCCATGCAAATATGCCAGGTATCCTGAAGGAAATCGTCACGCACAAGCTGAACATTGACCCATTTAACCCCAGTGAGATAGCTCCCACGTAAGTTCAACTCCGCAATCAATAATGTAATACATGAAGAAATCAAAAAATTATTGGAAAACTACTCCATCAGGGAGTCAACATACCCCCAATGGGTTCGCCAATATGGTCATGGTGAAAAAGAAGAACGGAAAGTTGTGAATGTGCGTGGGCTTTACATATTTGAACAAAACCTTCCCCAAAGATTAATTTTCCTTGCCCCATATTGACCAACTCATCGACACAATGCCCGACCACGAACTGCTGAGTTTTTCGGATGCCTACTCAGGTTATAATAAGATCCTCATAGAAGAGGAGGATTAGGAGAAAACTACTTTCATTACCCATCAGGGGACATACCGCTACATATTCATGCTTTTTGGACTGAAAAACGTAGGAGCAACGTACCAAAGGTTGGTGACAAAGATGTTTAAAGACCAACTCGAAATAAACAATGGAAGTCTACATAGATAACATGTTAGTCAAATCCAAAAGTAAAGAAGACCAGATTGATCACTTGAGAGAAACTTTCAAAATACTCAAGCGATACGAAATGAAGCTAAATCCCAAAAAGTGTGCATTCAGTGTGGCTTCAGAACAATTCTTGGGCTTCCTAGTATCAGATCGAGGTATTGAGGTTAACCTCAACCAAATCAAATCCATCGAAGGGATACCAGAGCACTTGATTACCAAAAAATAGGTTCAGAGGTTGACTGTCCATATCGCTGCCATTTCAAGGTTCATTTCACGATCATTTGATCGGTGCCACAAAATTTTCAACGTACTCAAAAGGATAACGACCTCCAATATACCTCTGAGTGCGCCCAAGCCTTAAAGGAATTGAAAGCTTACTTATCATCGCCACCACTGCTTTCAAAACCAGAACCTGAGGAACGTCTCCTCGTCTACCTAGCCGTATCTGAAGTAGCTTTCAGCATAGTCCTGGTCCTGCAAAATAAATGTACAAATTCTCCCATCTATTACATTAGCAAAACAATAGTCAACGCCGAGACGATATACCCTCACCTTGAAAATTGGCTCTGGCTTTGGTTGTAGATTTACGAAAGCTTTGACCCTACTTCCAGTGCCACCCCATCTAGGTAGTCACGACTTTCCACTTAAGAAGTATTTTGCATAAACCCGAGCTATCGTACAGGTTGGCCAAATAGGCCAGAGAACTAAGCGGGCAAGATATCACATATCAACCACGAACAATGATAAAGTCACAAGTTCTTGTGAACTTTGTCGTCGACTTTAGTACAAAAATATTGCCCGTAGTCGAGAAATAAGCCACCCATACTCCTCCCCAAACATGTGACCTATAGGTCTTTTACACCGATGGTGCTTCTAATGCGTGGAGAACCGGACTAGGACTCATACTAAAAGTTTCGACTAGCGAAGTAGTTTTCTAGTCCATAAGATGCCCGGACATGACTAACAACGAGGCCGAGTATGAGACTATAATTGCAAGTTTAATGCTATAACTCAAATACGGGGCGAGAAGGGTAAGTCTACGGTGCAATTCTCAACTCATCATCAACCAAATTACATGGACTTTCTATATTAAAGAGAAAAGATTACAAAAATACCAGATCGAGATCTGTAAACTGCTGCCCGAGTTTGACGAATGTTAGCTTGACCAAATTCGAGGCGAACGGCCTTGCCAAATTGATAGCAGCCATCAAAAACATTACAACCGGAGAAAGGGATGTCGTCTACTGTTCTCGTTCAAGTCACACCTCTATTCGCAGTTGTGGAATGATCGATTGCAATAATATTACCCAACTAGGAGTCGGGATAAACTCCACAGGGAGTGTAGATGGGATTAGTGGTATATATTAGGGTAGAGCATGCGAAGTATCTTAGTTGGACTTCCACAAATAGTTGTTTTGATTTTACTTCTATAATAACACTAACGATTGCAATTCTAAAATATGAAACTAGAGAATATTATTTTTGATGTTGTTTTCAAATATGCAAAAGGACTAGGGTTGTGACTGTGAGCACGCATTTTTTGCCCTATATGAATTACTCCTATAAAATCCCAAGAAAATAGATTTTTCTTAATTATTTGCCATTTTTAGGAATTTCGTAGAATTTTATTAATTGTTTGCATTTCTGTGCACGTTTAATTTTATTAAACATCATGAAAAATGCAAAAATACAATCATTGCATCTAGGTTTGTTTTTATATTTTAGAGATTAATTAGTTAATTATTTGCTTTATTAAAAATAAAAATCACAAAAAAGGCCCATTTTTATATTTTTTTCCTTTTTTTGAATTTTTACTTTTTAATTTTGGATTGAGTGATTTATATAATTTTTGTAATTAGATAATTAGTTTAATTTCACATTTTAAGATTAATTTAGGTTTTTTTATTTTAGGATTTCTAATTAAAAAGGAAGAGAAAAAGGAAAAAGAAAAAGAAAAAGAAAAGAAATAAAAGAGATAAATTGAAAAAGGGGTTTATTTTCTGACTTGGGCCATTTTAAATGCAAAACTCGTCCAAACCACTACCCAAACCCAGGTCCAAGCCACTAGCCTACCTGACCCAGCTCCCCACTAACCCAAAACGATGTCGTTTGCTGGGTTTCAATCCCAGCCGTTGATCTCCCATGATCTAACGGTTGGGAACTGGCCATTCAATCCATATAAGAATGTCCTAACAGTCCCCCCCCCCATTCCGTATGTCTCACAAAACTAAAGAAAAACCCTAGCTGCCCTAATATTCTCTCCACTCACTGGCCGGTGGCTCTTCTCCGATCGACCCCAAACTTACACCCTATAACCATCAAGCCTCCCCAAACTCAAAACCCTTGGCAATTTCCCCAAACAGCTTTTGGAATTCGTCAAATCTTAAATCTAGATTTGACCTAATTTTAGAGCTAGGGTTTCTTTTGAAGCTTCTGCTTGTCGTGGCTCAAAGCTGGCCCTGGTAGATTATTCTTGGCCAAGAGTGTTCATTAGGGCCAGTTTCAAGCTTCATCGAAGCGTCTCAAGCTCGACTATGTCTTCCACTTTTGCTTTCTCTTGATCGTCTAGGCTAATATCTCTGGTTTTTGGTGAGTCGTTCATCTCTTTTTCTTTATTTTTATTTTCTGTTTTCGTCTCCTCTAGTTCTTTCTTTTTTCTTTCATTCTTTCTTGTTCAGTTAAGTTCCCGTTTGCATGATAGGTTAGGGCATTTAACAAGTAGTCTGCTCTCATTTTCGTTTAAATTAGCTAATTATTAAAACACTTTTAGCATATTTTATTTCATGGCCAGTTGTAGTTTGATTCAATTAATTCAGGTTTGTTTGCTTATCAAATGTGCTAGTTTTAAGGTTTTATTTTTTTTTGTTTTCTGTTAAATCCTTTAGATTTTGGATGCTTAAGTATTTTTTGGGCTTCCATTTCTTTCCTGTTTGGGTTGGAGAAGCCCATTGTTTGGTAATGGGTCTTGGGTCAAATTGACCCATGAGTAATTCAGTATGGAGGATGTAAATACACGGTTGTCAATGGGTGTTTTAGGTATTTGGAGGGTTGGGGAATATTTCTGTTATGAGAAGCTTCTAGAGGATAAGGTTTGGCTGGCTTGTTAAGAGATAAGGAAGGGCTTAGATATTTTTAAAGGGTTAAGGGTTTAAATGACTAAGAAAAATAATGGGTTAAAGGGATAGATGAGACAAGAGGAAAGCTGGATAATGCTGCCCTAAGGTTGGACTATAAAAAGATCTTTTAATCATTCTATAGGGCGGGGGGAGAGAAAAAAGGTAGTAGCAAAATGGCTGAAACATTTTTCTTCTAAAAGTATAGACTTCAGAGCATCAATATCTGCACAAATGTTTCTGAAAATACACACACTGATATATATATTTTTAGCACTATTCTCTGTACCAAAATTCTGCATTTCTTTGGTTGAAATGGGTTGGAATTGTGTCTTGGTTTCCCTCTGCTAGTAAGAGCCTCAAAGTGTTCAAATATTTCTGGTTTTCTGGGTTCAATATTAGACTAAGAAGCTACTTATTGTTGTTTGAGCTGTTGATATGTTCACATTTCTTGCTTGCTGAACTCCTCCTTCCTTTTGCTTTGTTTCAATATTCAGGTACATTTTTGAATCTTTGGTATGGGAGTATAAATGCTGAATGAAAGTTGATGCTCCAATGTTTAATCTCCAGTTTATTTTAAAGTCTGATTCTAGTTCAAGTAGCTTTTATGTCATGGTTTAGTGTTTATCATATAGTTTTATTTCCAGCCTTAATTAAGCATGTTATAGCTGTTAGTGGATGTGATATGGTGTTAGTATTCATAACTTTGGACATTCAGTTTACCTCAGTGGTTTCACATGTATTTGAATGATTTCTTGTTCATTATTAGAGATCTAATGTCCTATATTTAACATTGTTTGATTCACCAGCCTCATATGTTGAAATCTGTTTCATAACTAGCTTTGTTCTGCCGTGTATGATGTCTATTCCTGTGGAATCAGTTATCCTGCTCACAGTAATGCCAATTTGAGGATTATTGAAGGTTATTGTTGTTGAGTGTTGGCTGCAGTTTGTGGATTTGGCCACTGATTGGCCAAATCAGCAAGTACTAAGCCCAAAATAGGTTTGTTGCTAATGTGGTGTTAGAAATTGATAACTCTATTGTTGTGAATTAAAGCTTGGGTGGATAGACAATATTCACCTTGGCAAGTATTCATTAGTATATCAGTTTCATGAAAAATCATAATAGAAGTAGTTAATGTCATCTCCTAGAAGTGTGGATTTGAGTTTATTTTGGATTTCATGGTTACGCTCCATTGATTAGCTACTGTTTTTACATGATTTATTTCTCTTTAGTTTGGCTCGAAGCCTATTTTTATTAGTTGGCTAATAGTAGTTAGACTGGTAATTTAATACAAAGCTAAACCAAGGTGAAAAGAGCAATGGGACCCATATTGTATTGCATAGTCAATCGCACTCATAAATTTTCATATGATTATCATCGTAACAACCATGGTGGATTTATTGTTAATTGATTTTAGTTTGACTGCTGTGTAGTGATTGAATGTGCAGAAATATGTTCCTCTATGGTACTCCATGTTGTGTTTTGAAACAAGAAAGGCTAGTGAAAGTGATGTAAATCTTTTCATTTTTCGTTTGTGGCCTCAATTGAGGCCTAGTGACCTTTCATGTGTTCAAAATAAGGTCCAGTTTGTTGCTTAATATCTGCATGAAAACATGTATTAATAGTTGGTTATTTTACTTTAATTAATTTTAAATGTGTATTTTTGGGGTGTTTGGGTTTGGGCGCCAGCCCCAAATGAGGTGACCCTGACACATGAAGCCTGGCAAGTGTTTTCAAGGTCTATGTCTATTGGGCTCGATTTCAGAAGCCCATGCAATCCCAACGTTTCCCCCTCTTTGTATACCTGTTTAATGATATACTGGGCCAGCTATTGGCCCAACACTTTGTTCACATTATTATAGGCCTGCTATATATTTCCTTGTCCATCATCCAAACCTTTAAATTCGAGTTATTTGTGAACAAAAACACCATTAGGCCAAATTAAGTATAGTTCTTTAAAGTGAATTGAGGTGTGCCATCAATAATTAAATCATCCATGGCCCTCACCAATATTGCAACTTAGATAATTTATGAATTTTGTAGTTTGCTTTAGGAACGCTAATAAAATAATGATCATGGCTATGGGTACGGCTCCCGTGACGTAGTTGTGATTTGCAATTATGAAAGCTCAGGTGTACATTTCATGTGACCCGACTCTATTCTCTAACAAGGTTAAATAAAACATGTCATGAATCACGTGTGCATTTCATGTAGCGTGGCCAACGATGTGTTTTAAATAACCTTGAATTAATTTTTTAAATAAATAAAAGTGGTGATAAAGTCAAAAATGCATATAGGTTTAAAAATAAGATAAGTAGGCCAATAATAATAGTTGAGCAACCGTACTAGAACCACGGAACCTGGAAATGCCTAACACCTTCTTCCAGGTTAACAAAATCTCTTAACCGGGATTCTGTGTTCACGGACTATAAAACAGAGTCAATCTTTCCTCGATTTAGAATTTAAACCGGTGACTTGAAAAACCATAAATTATCCCAAGTGGCGACTCTAAATAAATAAAATAATCCCTTTTTGATTGTCACTTAAATTAGAAAAAACTCTATCACGACCCCAACCCGGTCGTGATGGCGCCTAGCACACTACTAGGCAAGCCCGACCATTTATCAACACTTAACCCACTTAACAGGACAGAAAATCAATAAGCCGTCTAAATTGAATACCAGAACATACTGAAGAAATACGGAAGTTTAACAAAATACCAGATACAGCCCATTATGGACCCGGTGTCAGGATCATGAGCCTCTAAATATAGAGTTATAGCTCTAATACAAGTCTGCATAAAAGTTGGACATACAGAATGTAAAGATAGAGATAGAAGGGAGAATCTTCGGATGCAAACGCCATGCAGCTACCTCGAATACTCCCGGAGAATGCCTCTGCAACTCTGGTCAAAGTTCACTCAACCTGTGAATGCCCTGGATCTGCACACAAGGTGCAGGGAGTAAAGTGAGTACTCCGAACCAGTGAGTAATAAAAATAAATACAGTCCGAAGATAAGAAAACACAGTAAATACACAAAGTAAGATACAATCCAAATATACAGCATTGTACGGAACTAAACAGCTGAACAACAATTAGGAATACAAATGTATGAATGCAATGCAATGCATATGATGGTACATTCCAGTACCCACTGCGGCGCGTAGCCCGAGCCACCCACAATCATTTAACGTCGACGGCGCTCACTGAGGGTGTGTATAGACTCTGGAGGGGCTCCTACAGCCCAAGCGCAATATCAAGCCATCTCGTGGCATCAATCAAATCCTGGTCAGTCATTGTTACCTGACCCATTTTCATTATATAGTTCCATTGTTACCATTGTTTCAAGTTCCTGCTGCGGCGCGCAGCCTGAGCTACCCATAATCAGTACAGAAAACATCATAAGCCCCTTGGGCATTTATAAAACAATAGTTCTCAGCCCGAAATAATATTTAAAGTATCATTTGAGTTTCCAAAACTTAGAAATATGGCTGAGTTTGCAAAACAGTATTTAAAACCTTGGACTGAGTTCGAATGATATGCAAACTATGCTAAAATAGTAATGTCAATCCTCGAAGGATTCTACAAGTCGGCACAAGGCCCCAAATATGGCAACAAGCCCAAATAACATCAATAATGTATGTGTATCAGTCACCAGTATAGTATAAATATCACCCGGGATGGACCAAGTCACAATTAGGGGTGTGCATTCGAATCGGTTTATCGATAAATCGAATCGATTATTTATTATCGGTTCATCGATAAACGAAATCGAAAAAATCAAAACCTTATTGAAACGATAACGATAAGCATATGTACAAATCGATAATCGATAAGTAATTATC
>MU715377.1:72610-112166 GCA_026770625.1 Nicotiana glauca
GGCCGGGTCGTCACATCCTCCCCAACTAAAACAAACGCTCGTCCTCGAGCGGGTCAAGAAACATACCTGGAGTCTCAAACAAGTGAGGATATCTGCTCCGCATCTCCCGCTCGGTCTCCCAAGTGGCCTCCTCCATGGGCCGACCTTTCCGCTGCACCTTCACCGACGCTATATCCTTTGATCTCAATCTCCGAACTTGACGACCCAAAATAGCCACTGGCTCCACATCATAGGTCAAATCATCATCCAAATGTAATGTACTGAAGTCTAACACATGAGATGGGTCCCCAACATACTTCCGGAGCATTGACACATGAAATACCGGATGAACTCCCGACAGGCTGGGTGGCAAAGCAAGCTTATAGGCCACCTCCCCAATCCTCCTGAGGTTCTCAAAAGGGCCAATGAACCTCGGACTCAGCTTCCCTTTCTTCCCGAACCGTATGACACCTTTCATAGGCGAAACCTTCAACAAGACCTTCTCGCCCACCATATAAGATACATCTCGAACCTTCCGGTCCGCATAACTCTTCTGACGTGACTAAGCTGTACGAAGTCTCTCCTGGATCACTTTCACCTTATCTAAGGCATCCTAGACTAACTCGGTCCCCGACAACCTAGCCTCGCCGGGCTCAAACCAACCATTCGGAGATCTACACCGTCTCCCATATAAGGCCTCGTATGGCGCCATCTGAATGCTGGATTGATAGCTGTTGTTGTAATCAAACTCTTCAAGAGGCAAGAAATCAGCCCAAGAACCTCCAAAGTCAATAACACAGGCACGCAACATGTCCTCTAATATCTGAATGGTACGCTCGGACTGCCCGTCCATCTGAGGATGAAACGCTGTGCTCTGCTCTACCTGTGTACCCAACTCTCGCTGAAAAGTCCTCCAGAACTGAGAAGTAAACTGAGTACCCCTATCTGATATGATGGAAACTGGGACCCCATGCAACCGTACAATCTCACGGATAAAAATATCTGCTAACCGCTCCGAAGAATAGGTAATACACACCGGGATGAAGTGTGTGGACTTGGTCAGTCGATCCACAATCACCCAAATCGAATCAAACTTCCTCGCTATCCGAGGGAGACCACTCACAAAGTCCATAGTAATCCTTTCCCACTTCCACTCGGGAATATCCATGCGCTGGAGCACACCACCGGGCCTCTGATGCTCATATTTGACCTGCTGACAGTTGAGACACCGAGCTACATGACTCCCAATATCCTTCTTCATTCTCTTCCACCAGTAATGTTGTCTCAAATCCTGATACATCTTCGCGACACCTGGATGAATAGAATACCATGAGCTGTGGGCCTCCTCCAATATCAACTCCTGAAGCCCATTCACATTGGGCATGCAAATCCGGCCCTGCATCCTCAACATACCATCACTATCAATAGTCACATCTCTGGCATCATCATGCTGAACCCTGTCCTTGAGGAAAAGCAAATGTGGATCATCATACTGGCGCTCTCTAATGCGGTCATACAAGGAAGACCGAGAAACCACACAATCCAACACCCGACTAGGCTCCGAAATATCTAGCCTCACGATCCGATTGGCCAAAGCCTGGACATAAACTGCAAAGGGCCTCTCCCTAACTAGAATATACGCCAAACTACCCATACTCACCGCCTTCCGGCTCAAGGAATCGACCACCACATTGGCCTTCCTCGGATGATATAAAATGGTAATGTCATAATCCTTGAGCAACTCAAGCCATCTCCGCTGTCTCAAATTAATATCCTTCTGTTTGAACAAATGCTGAAGACTGCGAAGATCAGTATACACCTCACAAGATACGCCATATAAATAGTGCCTCCAAATCTTCAAAGCATGAACTATAGCAGCCAACTCCAAATCATGTACAAGGTAGTTATTCTCATGGGGCTTCAGCTGACGAGAAGCATATGCAATAACTCTACCCTCCTGCATCAACACACATCCGATCCCAGCTCTAGAAGCATCACAATACACAGTGTAAAAACATGAAGCTGATGGCAATACCAACACTGGAGCCGAGGTCAAAGCTGTCTTGAGCTTCTGAAAGCTCTCCTCGTACTCCTCGAACCACACGAATGGAGCACCCTTCTGAGTCAACTTGGTCAAGGGCGACGCAATAGAAGAAAAACCCTGAACAAACCATCGATAATACCCTGCCAACCCAAGGAAACTACGAATCTCCTTGGATGAAGTCGGTCTATGCCAACTCTGCACTGCCTCTACCTTCTTAAGATCAACCTGAATACCATCACTGGACACCACGTGTCCCAGAAAAGCCACAGACCCAAGCCAGAACTCACACTTGGAGAACTTTGCATAAAGCTTCTCCTCCCTCAATCTCTGTAATACTACTCTCAAATGCTGAGCATGCTCCTCCTGGCTACGCGAGTACACCAGGATGTCATCAATAAAAACAATCACGAATGAATCCAAATACGGTCGAAACACGCTGTTCATCAAATGCATGAACGCGGCTGGGGCATTAGTCAGCCCAAAAGACATAACTAGAAACTCATAATGCTCATATATCGTCCTGAAAGTTGTCTTCATAATATCAGAATCCCTAATCTTCAGCTGGTGATAGCCTGAGCGAAGATCAATCTTCGAGAATACTCTCGCTCCCTGGAGCTGATCAAACAAATCATCAATGCGCGGTAGTGGATATTTGTTCTTCATTGTCACCTTGTTCAATTGCATGTAGTCAATGCACATCCTCATTGTGCCATCTTTCTTCTTCACAAATAATACCGATGCACCCCACGCTGACACACTCGGGCGAATGAACCCCTTATTTAGGAGTTCCTGAAGCTGCTCCTTCAATTCCTTTAACTCAACTGGTGCCATACGATAGGGAGGAATAGAGATGGGCTGCAATGTCCCTGTCCGGCGGCATGCCTGGCAGGTCCGCAGGAAATACATCAGGAAAATCCCTCAAAATTGGGACAGAGTCAATACTAGGAGTCTCAGCTCCAACATCTCGCAAAAAAGCCAAATAAGAAAGACAACCCTTCCCAACCATACGCTGGGCCTTTAGGAATGAAATAACTCTACTAGGAACATAGTCAGTCATACCATGCCACTCGATCCTCTTGACACCCGGAATAGCCAAAGTAACTGTCTTAGCATGACAGTCTAGAATAGCATGACACGGAGATAACCAATCCATGCCCAGAATAACATCAAAGTCTACCATGCTGAATAGCAATAAATCAACTCGGGTCTCCAGACCCCCAATAGTCACCAGACACGACCGATACACATGGTCTACAATGATAGTATCGTCAACTGGGGTAGATACGTGCATAGGTAAAGCAAGACACCCTCGGGTCGTACACAAATGATGAGCAAAGTATGAAGATATATAGGAATAAGTAGAACCGGGGTCAAATAAAACTGAGGCATCCCTGTGGAAGACTGAAATAATACCTGTTATAACAACATCCGAAGCAATAGCATCTGACCGGCCCTGAAGAGCAGAGAATCGAGCCTGACCACCGCCTGATCGACCTGTGCCCCTGGGGCGACCCCTGGCTATCTGGCCTCCTCCCTTAGCTGGTGGGGCAGATGAAGAAGAAACTGGACTAGAAGTGAGGGCTGATCCCTATGCTAAGACTGACTACCATGAAGCCGAGGACAATACCTCTTTATATGACCAAACTCGCCGCACTCGTAGCAACTACCAGGTGCTAGAGAAGGGGACTGATGGGAACCCCTCGCACGAGAGTGACTAGCTGATGCACTCGGCGCCGAAGAACCCTAAGCTGAAGGAGCATAAGATGAACTCTGTGCCGGGAGGGCACTCAAAGAAGACTGACCCTGCTGAAACCCCTAGTGACCACGGCCTGAAGACGCCCCACAATACTCGGGACGAGCCGACTAATGAGGCATGTAAGAACGACCTCTGCTCTGCTGAAGCTGGCCCCTAGACGGAGCACCACTGTAGCTACCTGATCCACGAGGCCTCTTGGCCTCCAGCTCCTCTCTCTCCTAACGGCGATCCGCCTCAATATCTCGAGCAATATCAACTGCATCCTCGAAAGTATTACTCAAAATCCTCTCTCGAGCCATCAGGATACAGATGGGATAGATAAGTCTGTCCACAAACCTCCTAATCCTCTCCCGATCAGTCGGGACCATCCATGGAGCATAACAAGCCAACTTCGAGAATCTCATCTCATACTGAGACACGGTCATATCTCCCTAACGAAGATACTCAAACTGCCTACGCTGCTCCTCCCTCAGAGACTGTGGCACCCACTTCTCCAGAAAGAGAGTGGAGAACTTCTACCATGCCAAAGGTGCTGTACCTACCGGCCTACGCCGCTCATATGCCTCCTACCAGGTGAAGGCTGCTCGTGAGAACTGGAAAGTAGTAAATGATACACCGCTAGTCTCTAATATCCCTGTTCTCCGCAGCATCCGTCAACAGTTGTCGATAAAACCTTGGGCATCCTCGCCCTGAGCACCACTGAAAGTAGGAGGTGAAAGCCTGCTGAACCTCTCAAGACGACACTGCTCATCGTTTGGCATAACTGGAACCATAACATCCTAAACCGGTGCAACCGGCTGAACTAGGGCAACCTGCTGAATTGGGGGTGCCTCTGGTGTCTGCAATCCCTGCACTACCGGCTCAGGCGTGCGAGCAGCGGGGGTCTGATGACCACCCCCGGTCTGAGAAGTAGCTGCGACAGTATTGGCTGAGACCGCCTGAGCCAGGCCAGTGCAAACCAATAGAATCTGAGCTAGGGCCTTCTGAAGACCCAGAATCACAATAGGCACAGCTGGTGCCTGAGCAGGTGCTGCTGGAGTCTCTACAGCTGGAGCCTGATCCTGCGCCGGGGCAACTGGTGGGTCATCAGGTGCTACCCCTGTGACTCTGCCTCGACCACGACCTCGACCACGACCGCGTCCCTGGCCTCTAGTGGCCTCAGTAGGTGGTAATGGTGGTCGTCCGCCACGTCCGGTAGCACGTGTCCTCATCATCTGCGAGAGAATAGAATAACAAAAATTAAGTTCTCGGGTCAATAAAGTCGCACGATAAGAATTCCAAGAATATGAAATTTTCCTAAAGGTTCTGCAGCCTCCCGAGGATAAGTACAAACATCTCCGCAGTGATCCGCAAGACTCTACTAAACCGGCTCATGACTCGCGAGACCAAGTAACCTAGGCTCTGATACCAACTTGTCACGACCCCAACCCGATCGTGATGGCGCCCAGCACACTACTAGGCAAGCCCGACCATTTATCAACACTTAACCCACTTAACAGGACAGAGAATCAATAAGTTGTCTAAATTGAATACCAGAACATACTGAAGAAATACGAAAGTTTAACAAAATACCAGATACAACCCACTATGGACCCGGTGTCACGATCACGAGCCTCTAAATACAGAGTTATAGTTCTAATACAAGTATGCAAAAAAGCTGGAAATACAGAATGTAAAGATAGAGATAGAAGGGAGAATCTTCGGCTGCTAACGCCATGCAGCTACCTCGAATACTCCCGGAGAATGCATCTGGAACTCTGGTCAAAGCTCACTCAACCTGTGAATGCCCTGGATCTGCACACAAGGTGTAGGGAGTAAAGTGAGTACTCCGACCTAGTGAGTAAATAAATACAGTCCAAAGATAAGAAAACACAGTAAATACACAAAGTAAGATACAATCCAAATATACAGCATTGTATGGAACTGAACAACTGAACAACAATTAAGAATACAAATGCATTAATGCAATGCAATGCATATGATGGTACATTCCAGTACCCACTACGGCGCACAGCCCGAGCCACCCATAATCATTTAACGTCGACGGCGCTCACTGGAGGTGTGTACAGACTCCGGAGGGGCTCCTACAGCCCAAGCGCAATATCAAGCCATCTCGTGGCATCTATCAAATCCTGGTCAGTCATTGTTACCTGACCCATTTACATTATATAGTTCCATTATTACCATTGTTTCATGTTCCTGCTGCGGCGCACAGCCCGAGCCACCCATAATCAGTACAGAAAACATCATAAGCCCCTTGGGCATTTATAAAACAATAGTTCTCATCCCGAAATAACATTTAAAATATCATTTGAGTTTCCAAAACTTAGAAATATGGCTGAGTTTGCAAAATAGTTTTTAAAACCTTGGGCTGAGTTCGAATGATATGCAAAATGTGCTAAAATAGTAATGTCGATCCCCGAAGGATTCTACAAGTCGGCACAAGGCCCCAAACATGGCAACAAGCCCAAATAACTTCAATAAAGTATGTGTATCAGTCACCAGTATAGTATAAATATCACCCGGGATGGACCAAGTCACAATCCCCAATAGTAAACGACCGTGCACTCGACGTGAAATGCATGTCATGCCTCTATATAGTGTTACGATGTGAAAGTCCGAGGTTTCAAACCCTCAGAGCAGCATTTACATCAATTACTCACCTCTAGCCGACCAAATACTACTCCGCGATGCCCTTTCCTCTCGTATTGACCTCCTCGCGCGTCGAATCTGGCCAAAACCACAACGAATACATTACAACAGGCTAAGGGAATATAACCCAATCGAAAGAACTCGAAAAACACCCAAGAACACGAAGTTGGCAAAACCCGAGCCCCAGGCCCATGTCTCAAAAAATTATAAAATTAACATCAGAGGCTTCCTTATCTCGCCACGAGTTCATACATACCAAATTCACAAAATTCGGAGTCCATTTGGCCCCTCAAATCACTAGTTTAAACTCTTACAAATTTCAAGCCCTAACCTCCGTTTTTAGCCTTAATTCCCTTGGATTTTCAGTGTTAATCCATATTTTTACACCATAATAACATAATCTAAGACCAAGAATCCATACCTGATGAAAACTCTCGAAACCCTCTCCAAAATCGCCCAAAAATTGCCTTGGTCCGAAGTCCAAAATGTTTTCTCCTTCAAAATTCGCGAAGAAGACTTAACTTAATCTGCCCAGACTTTTTCGCTTCTGCGCTCTAATTACTGCTTCTGCGGTCACCAATTTTGCGGTTCCCCAACCGCTTTTGCGGTTTCTCCCAAAAATGCCCAGACCACTTCTGCGGTCCAAAATCGCATCTGTGATACCCGCTTTTGCGGAAACCCCTTCGCTTCTGCGGAAATTGCCCAGGCCCTAAAAACCGCTTTTGCGACCACCAAGCCGCATCTGCGGAACCGCCTATGCGGTCCCTTTTCCTCAGATGCAGAAATGACAGAACAGCAAACTTCAAACATGCAATAAACTCCAAACTCTCCGTTTAACCACCCGAACTCACCCCGAGGCCCCCGGGACCTCAACCAAAAATTCCAGCACCTCCTAAAACATCATAAAAACTTGTTCCAACCATAAAAACACATCCAACAACACTAAAACCATCAAATTTCCTCAAATAAAAGCCTAAGTTCAACCGAAACTTCCAAAACTCGCATTCGATCAAAAACACGACCAGACGACGTCCGAATGACCTGACATTTTGCACACATATCCAAAATCACCTAACGAAGCTACATCAACTCTCATAATTCCATTCCGACCCTCGGTTCAAAATCTCGCCTATCAACCGAAATTCGCCAAAACTCAACTTCGCCAATTCAAGCCTAACTCTACACCGGACCTCTAAATTCAATCCGATCGCGCTCCTAAGTCACAAATCACCCCTCCGAAGCTAACCAAATCACCGGAATTCACATTCGAGCCCTCTAACTAAATAGTCAAGTTCCAGTTGACTTTTCTAAAACAAACCTTCCTTAAAGAGACCAAGTGTCTCATTTCCTACTAAAACCAATCCTAATCGACTCGATCACCTCAAATACTGAAAATGAAGCATAGAGCAACATAATATGGTGGAAACGGGGCGGTAACTCACATGACGACGGGCCGAGTCACCACAAACTCCATTATATCCTGTCCGAGGGTAGAAAAAGGAGGTGTGACAGCTCTGGCGACTATGATGGGGATAAAAACCTAGAATTTCTGGTTGAGGGTTCAGAATTTGAGCTTAAAATATCTGTTATTATTGGCTTTATTTATTATCTGGTTTTATTTACATGTTTGGGCCTAATGTGCTAAATGTTACTTTTTACCTTTTTGATATTGTTGAACTGTATATAAATTTTTGCAAAACCCTCCTCTCTCTGAGTCTTCTAAATCATCTGGGAACGGTGCACTTCGTGTAGCTTCTCTTCTGTTAGAGTCACATCCCAATTTTATAATGAGGTTCGGACAAGTTGCAAAGACAGTGAAGCTTTTGTATTCCCGGTACGCTGCTCCCCCCCCCTCCCGGCTCGAGTTGTCCGCTCGGGCAAGTCAGGTCTAGAACAAATAAACCCAAATTTTAAACATAGTATAACATAGCCTCATGCTGGAGCCCTAGTAGAAATGCTTGTTTGCATCACGTGCATTTGACTTTGGGGACTCAACACAGGGGTTGGGTCCGTCTAGGACAGGTGCATCTGAAATCAAAAGACCATCTTGATGCATTTTACCTGTTACTTGCATTTTTATTTGACTCGGGTTGCATGTTGACCGACTTCTAGAATAGGGGAGAAAAATTGAGAAAAACCAAATTGAGGTGAGAGAGAGGAAATTACCCACCTGTGAAAAAATCTAATGTCCAAAATATCCCAAAACTCTACCAAAATTTTTGAACAAAAAGGAAAAAAAGAGGTATTTCAAAATAATTATGGTTTCTGTTGCGTCAAAATTGACCGAACTACGCAAGTTTGATTCTCACCGGATGTGGGATACATAGGCAACTTCATTGGGTCCAACTCCATTTTTTGCAAAAAGAACCAAAAAAAAGAGAATATATGAAGCGTCATTATTTTTCCATAAATAAATTAGGTGGTGCCGTTCTTTTCCAAAATAGCCAAAATGCCCCAAAAGGCGCCGGAAGGCTGTTTTTCCAAGAATAGCCACTTAAGGTCCTCTTTCAAATTTTTGATTGATTAGCAAATACAACCCTAAACTCTTCTTTCCTGAGGTGCTGAAGGGATGTATTCGCAAAGGTGTTTTGTTTTATATTGCAACTTTCAAAAATTGGAATTTTTCTCTTGAGTCAAAATAAAATCACGGTCTTTTAACTGATCACTTTAAATAAATGTGCATGATGAGCTCTATCGTAAATTCTCATGACTCGCCTGGATAACAGGATTTGATTTGAAGTTCTCAGGACCCTCCTGGACAATGGTATTTAGTTAAAATTCAAAACATTCATGAGTAACAAGTTTTAGCATAAGTTCTACTTTGAGGAAATATAAGTTGGTTTTGAAGTTTTCATTCTTAGGATGAGATTCAATTGGAAATTATCAGGACCCTCCTGGATAATGGGGTCTAGCTTTTGATTTCTTAGAGATATTGGATAACATGATTCAATTAACACTTACAGATGTCCCTAGCTACCAAACTGGGGAAGAATTAATTTGTCTGTTTTGTTGTAATCAGGCGCCCACCTGGAGAACTAGGGGATACAGTTCATGTTTTGGCAATCAGGCGCCCACCTGGAGAACAAGGGAACACAGTTCAAGTTTTTGTCAATCAGGCGCCTACCTGGAGAACAAGGGAATACAGTTCAAGTTTTGGCAATCAGGCGCCCACCTAGAGAACAAGGGAATACAGTTCAAGTTTCGGCAATCAGGCGCCTACCTGGAGAACAAAGGAATACAGTTCAAGTTTCGGCAATCAAGCGCCCTCCTGGAGAACAAGGGAATACAGTTCAAGTTTAGGCAATCAGGCACCCACCTGGAGAACAAGGGAATATAGTTTAAGTTTCGACAATCAGGCGTCAACTAGGAGAACAAGGGAATACAGTTCAAGTTTTGGTAATTAGGCGCCCACCTCTAGAACAAGGGAATACAGTTCATGTTTTGGTAATCAGGTGCCCACCTGCAGAATAAGGGAATACGATTCAAGTTTTGGGCAATCAGGCGTCCACCTGGGGAACAAGGGAATAAAGTTTCATGTTTTCAAAATCAGGTGCCCACCTGGAGAACAAGGGAATACAGTTCAAGTTTCGGCAATCAGGCGCCCACCTGGAGAACAAGGGAATACAGTTCGAGTTTTCGCAATCAGGCGCCCACCTGAAGAACAAGGGAATACAGTTTCATGTTTTGGTAATGAGGAGCCCATCTGGATAAGAAGGGAATACAGTTCAAGTTTTCGCAATCAGGCGCCCACCTGGTGAACAAGGGAATACAATTCAAGTTTTGGTAATCAGGCACCCACCCGGAGAACAAGGGAATACTGTTCGAGTTTTGGCAATCAGGCGCCCACCTAGAGAACAAGGGAATACATTTTCATGTTTTGGTAATCAGGCGCCCACCTAGATAACAAGGGAATATAGTACAAGTTTCGGCAATCAGGCGCCCACTAGGAGAACAAGGGAATGCAGTTAAACTTTTCATAATCAGGCGCCACCTAGAGAATAAGGGAACACAATTCAAGATTTTGATAATCAGGTGCCCACCTGGAAAACAAGGGAATGCATTCTAAGTCTCTACAATCAGGCACTCACCTGGAAAACAAGGGAACCCATTTCAGAATTCAGTTCGCGTTAGCAACAACAGAAATCTGCCTCGAGAGTGCAGGTCGACATTTCAAGATGCACAACAGAAATGTAGAAGCAGCAAGACTATGTTTGAAGATGGTAGATAGGATTCTTGTAATTCATAGATCATAGTTTAGCCTAGATTCTTTTTATTTTGTCTCGGTGTAATAAGGAGTTCAGCGAGCAATAGCAGCAGTAGCAGTAAAATCACAGCTTCCCGATAGTACCAACTACCAAACTTCCCGAACTATATTAACCTGATTCCTTTATAGCCAAGGAAATGTAGGCAACCTCAGAAGCTCGATCACGCTTTTCAGAAATGCTTCCCATGGGCAAAAATTACTCGTATCCGCTCACTTTATCTTTGCCCGAAAATTCTTTGTATTTTCGAATAAAGAGGGGCAGCTGTGAGCACGTGATTTTTGCCCTATATGAAATACTCTTATAAAATCCCAAGAAAATAGATTTTTCTTAATTATTTTCCATTTTTAGGAATTTCGTAGAATTTTACTAATTGTTTGCATTTCTGTGCACGTTTAATTTTATTAAAAACCATGAAAAATGACAAAAATACCATGCATTATATCTTGGTTTGTTTTTACATTTTAGGGATTAATTAGTTAATTATTTGATCTATTAAAAATAAAAATTACAAAAAGGGTCCATTTTTACATTTTTTCCCCTTTTTTATTTTTCACTTTTTAATTTAGGATTGAGTTATTTTTATAATTTTTGTAATTAGGTAATTAGTTTAATTTCATATTTTCAGATTAATTTAGGTTTTTTTTATTAAGGATTTCTAATTAAAAAGGAAGAGAAGAAGGAAAAAGAAAAGGAATAAAAGAGGTAAATTGAAACAAGAATTTATTTTCTGACTTGGTCCATTTTAAATGCCAAACCCATCCAAACCACTATCCAAACCGAGGCCCAAATCACTAGCCAACCCAGTCCAGCTCCCCACTAACCCAAAATGACGTCATTTGCTGGGTTTCAATCCTAGATATTGATCTCCCAAGATCTAACAGTTGGGAATTGGCCATTCAATCCATATAAGACTGTCCTAATAGTCTGCTCCCCCATTTCGAATCCCCTCATTCCGTCTCTCTCACAAACCTAAGTAAAAACCCTAGTCGCCCTTATATTCTCTCCACTCACCGGCCGGCGGCGCAACTCCGATCGACCCCAAACTTACATCCTATAACCACCAAGGCTCCCCAAACTCAAAACCCATGGCAATTTCCCCAAACAGTTTTTGGAATTCGTCAAATCTTGAATCTATATTTGACCTAATTTCGGAGCTAGGATTTCTTTTGAAGCTTCTGCTTGTCGTGGCTCGAAGCTGGCCCTGGTAGATTATTCTTGGCCAAGAGTTTTCGTTTGGTCCAGTTTCAAGCTTCGTCGAAGTGTTTCAAGCTCGGCTATGTCTTCCACTTTTGCTTTCTCTTGATCGTCTAGGCTAATATCTCCGTTTTTTTGGCAATCCACTAGGCAAGTGCTTAGGGCTAGTTTTTATTAATAACAGAAAAGAAAAATACAGCAATTAGGAAAAGTATAAATAAGGGGGACAATAGCACCGGTATTGTTACCCATATAAGACCAACCGGGCTAACCTTACCGGAGATATCAGCCTAGACGATCTTTATTTTTTCTTTATTTTTATTTTCTGTTTTTTTCTCCACAGATTCTTTCTTTTTTCTTTCATTCTTTCTTGTTCACTTAAGTTCCCATTTACATAATAGGTTAGGGCATTTAACAAGTAGGTTACTCTCATTTTTGTTTAAATTAGCTAATTATTAAAACACTTTTAGCGAATTTTATTTTATGGCCAGTTATAGTTTGCTTCAATTAATTCACGTTTGTTTGCTTATCAAATGTGCTATTATTAAGGTTTTTTTTGCTTTATGTTAAATCCTTTAGATTTTGTATGCTTAAGCATTTTTTGGGCTTTCGTTTCTTTCCTATTTGGGCAGGAGAAGCCCATTGTTTGGTAATGGGTCTTGGATCAATTTGACCCATGAGTAATTTAGTATGGAGGATGTAAATACAGGATTGTCAAGGGGTATTTTATGTATTTGGGGGGGCTGGGGAATATTTTCTGTTATAAGAAGCTTCTAGAGGATCAGGTTTGGCTAGCTTGTTAAGAGATAAGGAAGGGCTTAAATATTTTTAAGGGGTTAAGGGGTAAAATGACTAAGAAAAATAAGGGGTAAAAGGGATAATTGAGATAAGAGGAAAGCTGGAAAATACTGCCCTAAGATTGGCCTATAAAAAGATCTTTTAATCATTCTATAGGGCAGGGAGGAGATTAAAATGAAGTAGAAAAATGGTTGAAACATTTTTCTTCTAAAAGTAGAGATTTTAGAGCGTCAATATCTGTACAAATATTTCTGAAAATGCACACACTGATATAGAATTTTAGCACTATTCTCTGCACCAAAATTCTGCATTACTTTGGTTAAAATGGGTTGGAATTGTGTCTTGGTTAGTCTTCGTTTCTCTCTGCTAGTAAGAGCCTCAAAGTGTTCAAAGAATTCTGGTTTTCTGTGTTCAATATTAGCCTAAGAAGCTGCTTATTGTTGTTTGAGTTGTTGATACGTTCACATTTTTTGCTTGCTGAACTCCTCCTTCCTTTTGCTTTATACCAATATTCAGGTACATTTATGAATCTTTGGAATGAGAGTATAAACGCTGAATGAAAGTTGAAGCTCCAATTTTATTTTAAAGTCTGATTCTAGTTCAAGTAGCTTTTATGTCATGGTTTAGTATTTATCATATAGTTTTATTTCCAGCCTTAATTAAGCATGTTATAGCTATTATTGGATGTGATATGGTGTTAGTATTCATAACTTTGGACATTCGGTTTATCTCAGTGGTTTCACATGTATTTGAATGATTTCTTGTTCATTATTAGAGATCTAATGTCCTAGATTTATCAATGTTTGATTCACCAGCCTCATATGCTGAAATCTGTTTCATAACTAGTTTTGTTGTGCCTTGTATGATGTCTATTCCTATGGAATCAGTGATCCCGCTCAAAGTGATGCCAATTTGAGGATTATTGAAGGTTGTTGTTGTTAAGTGTTTGCTGCAGTTTGTGGATTTGGCCACTGCTTGGCCACATCAGCAAGTACTAAGCCCAAAAATAGGTCTGTTGCTGATGTGGTATTAGAAATTCATAACGCTTTTGTTGTGGATTAAATCTTGGGTGGATAGACCATATTCATGTTGGCAAGTATTCATTAGTATATCAGTTTCATGAAAAATCGTAATAGAAGTAGTTAATGTCATCTTCTTGAAGTCTGGATTTGAATTTATTTTGGATTTCAAGGTTGCGCTCTAATGATTAGCTACTGTTTTTACATGATTTATTTCTCTTTAGTTTGGCTCGAAGCCTATTTTTATTAGTTGGCTAATGATAGTTAGACTGGTGATTTGATACAAAGCTAAACTAAGGTGAAAAGAGCAATGGGACCTATATAGTATTGCACAGTCAATCGCACTCATAAATTTTCATATGATTATCATCGTAACAACCATGGTGGATTTGTTGTTAATTGATTTTAGTTTGACTGTTGTGTAGTGATTGAATGCACAGAAATATATTCCTCTATAGTACTCCATATTGTGGTTTGAAACATGAAAGGCTAGTGAAAGTGATGTAAATCTTTTCATTTTTCGATTGGGACCTCAATTGAGGCCTAGTGACCTTTCATGTGTTCAAAATAGGTGACCCTAACACATGAACCCTTGCAAGTGTTTCAAGGTCTATGTTTTTTAGGCTCGATTTTAGAAGCCCATGCAATCCCAAAATTTCCCCCTATTTGTATACCCTTTTAATAATATACTGGACCAGCTATTGGCCCATCACTTTGTCCACATTATTATTGGCTTGCTCTATATTTTCTTGTCCATCATCCAAAGCTTTATATTCGAGCTATTTGTGAACAAAAACGCCATTAGGCCCAATTAAGTATAGCTCTTTAAAGTGAATTGAGGTGTGCCATCCATAATTAAATCATCCATGGCCCTCACAAATACTGCAACTTAGATAATTTATGAATTTTATAGTTTGGTTTAGGCGCATTAATTAAATAATGATAATGGCTACGGGTACGACTCCCGTGATGTAGTTGTGATTGGCAATTATGAAAGCCCGGGTGTACATTTCATGTGACCTGACACTAATCTCAAACAAGTTTAAATAGAACGTGTCGTGAATTACAGGTTCATTTCATGTAGCGTGATCGGCAATGTGTTTTAAATAACCTTGAATTAATTTTTTAAATAAATAAAAGTGGTGATAAAGTCAAAAATGCACATAGGTTTAAAAGTATTTTAAAATCAGATAAATAGGCCAATAATAATAGTTGAGAGACCGTGCTAGAACCACGGAACCTGGAAATGAATGCCTAACACCTTCTCCCGGGTTAACAGAATTCCTTACCCAGATTTCTGTGTTCGCGGACTATAAAATATAGTCAATCTTTTCTCAATTCCTGATTTGAACTGGTGACTTGGAGTACCATAAATTATCCCAAATAGTGGTGACTCTGAATAAACAAAATAATTATATTTCGATTGTCACTTAAATTGAAAAAAACTCCCTTATACCCTGTCGGGGGATACGAAAAGGGAGGTGTGACAGTGACTTTTACCAAAGTGTTTACCTAACAGGAATTGCAAGCTTTAAGTTGTGTTTTGTGTGTCAATGTGTATTATAGCAATCAACACATAGTTACCCAGTCAATACCTCTAG
Source organism: Nicotiana glauca (assembly GCA_026770625.1). Lineage (NCBI taxonomy): Eukaryota > Viridiplantae > Streptophyta > Magnoliopsida > Solanales > Solanaceae > Nicotiana > Nicotiana glauca. The sequence goes on from MU715377.1 coordinate 87,919, forward strand.
GTAAGAGAGTGTTTTTACCCAATATGGATTTCTCAAGTCCATTTGGGTATTGAACGAAATAGTTGATAAATTGCTCAAGTCGATTTTTACTATCTCTAGGGTCAACCCTTTAATTGGGATTACTATAATCTTCATTTCATTACAAATTCTTGTTAGCTTTGTTTTCTTAGACTAAGCCTCCCTTTCTCTAGAAGAGACCAAGTCAAATAGGCTTGAACTAATGTTTGCAACCATTAATTCTACAACTAAAAGCAAGAACAAGGCGAAATAACAAATACCTAACAATAGACCATCCCTAAATCAAACACCCATTAGGTTCCCACACTAAGGTTGGGTCACAACCCTAGCTAAGAATCTAGCTGCTCATTTTGGGTATTGAAGAAAATAAAGAAGAAATGATAATTAAACTCATATTGAAAGATTAAAAGACAAAAATCCAATGTTAAATTATTAAAGTAAGCTAAAGTTTCCTAAAGCAGTAAAAAATGGCTACATGTTTTTAGATATTCCAGATTTAACCTAAATGTGTGAAACTAAACTATTTATACTAAGCTGGAAATTTTAGATAAAATTGCTCTTTCGGAGGTTCTGGGGCCGCACAAATCTATGTGTTGTTCGTACTTCATTTGAATCTTGACAAGAGTTGGAGTTTGTGGCTGCACAATTTTAATTTTGGCTGCATGTCTCTTTTTCCCAATGGTCTGCACAAAACTGAGTGCGACCGAATAGGGCCCTTCTGCGGACCGCATAATTTTGAGTGCGGCCGCATAATACTTATGCAGTCTAGATTTCTTCTAGGCTTGAAATGAGACTTCTCTGAATCTTGAACTCTGGCATAGCTTCTAAGGCCGCACACTATATTAGGCCTCTGATATATTCTTCTTCATATTCTGTGGCCGCAGATGGAATTCTACGGTCCACACATTATGCTTTTTCCTGCTTTTTGCCCTTGAATCACATTACCACTTCTTGAGTTGGATTTCATCTTTGTGGCTCATTTTCCAGTACTCTTTAAATTAATCATATTTCATTAGTTTTCGGGAATACAATTAAATACTTTCAGACTAATACGAAAGTAAAAAGGCGCTAATACGTAGACAAAATTCTCACTTATCATCCATCGCCTCCACTTATCCATGGATCAAATTGAGGTGAGAACCATAAACATGATTTGGGACTGGAGCAACCGTATTATTACATATTTGCAGGATGGCGTACTCCCAAATGATAAAAAAAAAGCCAAGAAACTTCAGATGCAAGCAAACAGGTACAACATAATTCATAATGCCCTATACAAGAGGATGTATGGCTGCCCCATGGCATAATACTTAGGCCCAAATTAGATGTGGTGCATCCTTGAAGAAGTCCACGAAGGCCATTTCGGAGCTCATTCCGGCAATCGAGCTTTGGTCAGATGCCTCACATGGGCAGGATATTACTGGCCCACCATGAAAAATGAGGCCGTAGATTTTGTAAAAAATGTGAGTAATGCCAAAAGTACGCCCCAATGATCCACCAAGTCGGCGAGCACATCCACTCAGTCACTTCACCTCGGCTGTTCATAAAATGGGGCATGGACATTGCAGGTTCGCTCCGGTAGGGCAAGGTAACATACGATTTCTTTTGGTTTTTACTGACTATTTATTTAAACGGATAGAAGTAGGAGTATTCACCCAAATACGCGAGCAGGAAGTTATCACTTTCATATGTAGAAACATAGTATGTTGTTTCGACCTCCGCAAAGATATCAATTGCGACAATGGACCCCAATTTACAAGAAGAAAGATCGCCGAGTTTTTTGAGAAATGGCATATCAAAAGAATATTGTCAACACCATATCACCCCGTGGGGCAACGGGCAAGAAGAGTTCTCTAACAAATTAATACTAAATATCATGAAGAAAAAACTCGAAGACGCCAAGGGGCTTAGGCCTACTACTAGAAGTGATTTGGGCCTACCGAATAATGTCGTAGACAAGCAAAGGAGAGACGCCCTACTCATTAGTCTATTGGACTAATGCTATAATACCAGTTGAAGTCGAAGAGCATAGTTTGAGATAATCCCACGAGAGTAGGTCGTGGAATAGCGAAAGAAGAAGAAAAGAGATCGACGAAGGGATATGGCCTACATAAGGATGTTTGTCCAAAAACAACAGGCAGAGGTTATTACAACAAAACGACAAAAGTCAGACCACTCAAAGTCAAAAAAAACGTGCTCAAAGCTAAAACACAAGCAAGCAAGGACCCACGGGAAGGTAAACGGGGAACAAATTTGGATGGCCCATACAAAATCACGGCAACAACAAACAAAGGGTCATTCTAATTAAAAACAATGGAAGGAAAAATACTACCAAACAACTGGAATATCATTTGCCTCAAGTACTTTAACTTCTAAGAAAAAGAGTCCTCCAAGCAGTACTCTTTTTGTCCTTCGCTTGAGTTTTGTTCCAATTGGGTTCTCTCAAGAAAGTCTATAATAAGGGGACGAAGGGGACGCTTCAAGTTGAAGTGTGAAAAATAGGCATATAACGGCTAGTTCATTGCTCAATCTCTCGATATACTTCTCTAGGTCGACAAATGAAGGGACTAGATAGACTGGGACTGGAATACCAGCCAAAGCGATATTGCCTCAACACATATTCAGCCCTCTACCATAAATAAACGAAGATTACATTCGACCCCGTTTGAATTAATACCTATTCGGCACTCATCCATAAATAAACTTAGGTTACATTCGACCATGTTTCACTTAACACCTATTCGGCCCTCGACCATTAGTAAACAAAGGTTACATTCGACCTCATTTGGATTAATGTGTATTCGGCCATTGGCCTTAACTAAACGAAGGTTACATTCGACCCCTTTCGAATTAACACCTATTCGGCTCTCGGCTTTACTATACACTGGTTATATTCGACCCTATTCGAATAAACTCCTATTCGGCCCTTGGTCTTAATTAAAAACAGGTTACATTCGACCCCATTCTAATTAACACCTATTCGGCCCTCGGCTTTGATAAAAACTAGGTTTTGTCTCAACTTAGTTCAACCTACTTGAACTAAGTTTTTATGACTAAGGCAACCAAGAACAAAGAGAGAAAAGGCATACAAACTTGAACAAAAAAAATCAGGTATGAACAACAAAATCAGCATTTCATACTCATAATATTCTTTTTTACAAAGGCTCGAAAAGATGTCCACAAAAATATATACACAAGTAAGTGGATAAAAGAAAATAAAAAATAACTAATCGTCGCCTGATCCAGCAGCGTCATCAGCCCGATAGCCTAGGCTATCTTTATCTGCCTCTCCACTACCGCCATCGCCATCGGGATACTCCCCCTCATATTAGGCATCCTATTCAATCCGATCTATGCCCATATCTTCCTCATCATTACCGGCCTCTGGGGTAGCGGGATCACAACCACAAGCAACCCGAGCTCTATGTGCCGTAGCACAATCATCCTCAGAGTTAGCCTCTGAAATAGTCCCCGCCCCCATCAGATCTTTAAATATATCCAGTTGGTCCTTAGCGTGAATTCATACCTCGTATAAATCCCCCGAAACATCAGGAAATACACAAGTAGGGGAAAAAGATGATTGAGCCAATAATTGTGCCTTCTCGGCGTCGAGAGCAGCAACTTGGTCATCAATGAAGCCTCTTTATCCAGATCCCCTATCCACTCATCAAGACGCTCCTCTCTACTCTAGTCCATCTCTAGAGCACTCTCCTGCTCAAAATGAAGAAGGCGGATCACGACCTCAAAATCCTCCGCTTTCCCAGCAGCCCCGAACCGAGCCATTTGTACCTTCTCTAAGTCCGCTTTCTTCTCAGTGACCTTGCCATTCAGAGTGTCTGCCCTTATTTGACACTCCTCGAGCTCGTCATGCAATGAGACCACATATGCTTGAAGATCAACATTCAGCCTCAACCCCCTTGCTCATCTCGAGCTCTTCTTCCTTATCCCTCAACACCATCTCAAGGACGCTACATTTTCTGATAAATCTTACCAACTCGTTATCGTTCTCCTTCAGCTCGTCTTAAAGAGCCTAAAAGTTACCACTCTTACCAAACCTCCTGCAGATCTCGCGGTGCTTATTAAGCTACTCACAATACTTCCGTTCCATCTTCTAGAAAATGGCATTGCACCTCTCCTCTCGGTGGGCTATCTCAGTTTCCAAAGCAAAAAATCTAAAAAAACTAAGGACAAATAACTAGTAAGATCGAAGTACAAAGCATGGAACTTGAAAAGTATAAGTCAAAAAACATACCCTAAGGGCGAGGCCGGATATACTCCTTGATAGGGTGGCATTGTCTAGTTTCTCGATAGTTTTACCCTCCACGACGGAGTAGAGGGAACGTAAAGAAGGGACTATGTTTTCTGTATTCAACAGTAAGTCCCGATCCATGGGGATCGCAATGGTCCACGTGGACCCCTCTAACCTCACCTCTAGTCGGGTAAACCCCTCCCTCATCATTCGTACCTCGTCGGCATCAAGGTTAGAGCCTATTTCATAGCTATCCTTAGTGATACCCTTATCCCTCCTATCAACAGATAAAGAAGGAAGGTTAACCAGCCACGACGACGATGGCTCATCTCGCCGTAGGGGACCCAGAAATTCCATAGATGACCCCCCAACTCCAGCCTCGACATCATGAAAGGGTACGCCCTCTACAGCCTCAGTTGATAGTGGGACCTCAAATGACAACTCCACATCATATTCAAGCACAATGGTTGTCAGTTCATGCTCACCCTTACTGAATTTATGGCCCGAACGTCCCATCACTGACGTCCACCGATCTACTTTTGTGGGAAATCAAACCCTCTTCACTTGGAAATGACTCCTCTTCTTCATATATTAAATAATGCGAGGGGGAAGTTGGGAGCTCTACTACTAATGTAGTTGACGATTGAGCCGACCTAGTCATGGTAGGTTGAGGAATTGAAGCAGACAACCGGGCAGGCCTAGCCACAGTTACAACAGGAGTGAACTCCAAAGAAGTAGCTTTCCTCTTGCGAAATGCAGGAGGAGGAGCCCTCGATCTTCTTGAAGATCCTCGGGATGAAAAAAGAAGTTTAAAAGATCATCACTCCTTACCCAAGACAATAATGAGCAAGAGACCATGAGGTTAAAACAGTACAGATATAAATGGGTGAACTTACCGATCATGGAAGACGCATGCCCAAACTTCTTGAGGAAGGCCGGGCATTCACGAATCCCCACTGTGTGAGACAGCACCTGGATAACCCAGTCATGAATATCCCCGACCAAAGGAGGGGTGCAGTCTCAGCGACACGGAGAAAGAACAAAATGTCAAACCACGACTAAAATTTGAAAAACAAGCGCTTGACAAAAAATAAAGACAATTACAGGCATAATTACAGCTCTCAGGAATCCGCTCGCGCTGGCCACAACGTCCTCGGTTTTAATGGAAAAGTAATTAAGCCAAAATTTAAGATTTTCCTTATCATCCATCTTCACTACCAAACATTTACTTCCTCGGTGGTGAAGGTGCAACATTGTTCCCCAATAGAAACTAGTGGCAATGAGATGCATCAAGTGGCGAAGTGAGACCCTGACTCCGGCTAACTACGCATATTTTATAAGCATACAGATAATTTTGTAGATGTATAAAGATAGCGGGGTTGGGCAGAGGCCGTAATAACAGCAAAATTCCTCCGCCAATAGGAGAAGAGGAAAGGAATAGCTGACGTAGAAAGGACATGCGTAAAATGCACAATACCTAGGGTGGTGTTTTTGTACCACATCGCGCCCAACCAAGATCGGATCAATATAGGCAGGAATTTTGAACTTTTCCCTAAGGTCAACAAGATCGACCTCTTTCATCACCGACTCCGATATCTAAGGGTCATCCTCAGGCACCTTCGAAAAGTAAGACCTAATTTTTTCACTACGAGGAATTATTTCCTCCACCGTAGGAAAATTCTCGTCTTTAATGGCAACAGAAACACTATCATTATGAGGAGGCATACGCACTGCCAATGGGATAAGCTCAGTTGTCATGCCGGAACCAGAATTAAGGGAAAAAGTACGCACTAATGAAGCAAAAAGAAGGTAAAGATCCAATGTGAACAAAAGAGAAGAAGTATAAGGATTCAATGTTGAGAATATGCAAAACACAAAAACTGAGCTCATGCCCCTATTTATAAGAACTCAAGCGTCAGGTCCAAGGAATCAGCCCATCATTACCAAGCACAGGTATCGAAACGGTAGAGGCACGGGAAACGACCCAAAGCATCAGAAAAAGGTACCATAATGATGCATGATGTCATGATGTCATGCTGAAACAATGTGACCCCAGTGGTTGCGGCTCACAAAAGGTCATGTTGCCACCTCGTTTGAAACGCCTCTACTCGACTTGCTAGCCCAATTTTTCCAATCACAATAAATAGTGTCCACTCATCAAGACCATCTTGGACCAGCCTCAATAAGCAAAGGGACTAACTGTATAGGTCAAAATCTATTCAAAGGATACTTAGTGTGATATAGCCTTAAGGAAGAATCATATGAGGTCGACCAGGAAGTAGCAAGGTTCGGGACCTAGGTGTCAACCATGACCGAGGTCGATTATTATGTAAAGGAATATAACGGCTAATATTTAAAATAGGATATTTAAGAGAATATTCCATTGACTATTCTCTTCACTTGTACTATGAGAGTTTGTTAGGGATATCTCTTGTATAAATAGAAAAAGAGATAAGGTGATAAGGCATGTAATATTCACTTGATAAGAACACTTTTGAGAAGAAGATTCTCTCTCTCTAGCAAAGATACAAACTTTACCTTTTCATCAATATTCATACTCACATTACACTTTTCCATCAGATCCGAGGATAGTTCAAACATTCTAGGATTCGTTTGTCACTCATCATTATCAGAGGGAACAATCATCTATCTCATTAATTATTAGGTGAACCATTCTCTGTATTTACTTAAATGTCATTTGTTGCTATTTATTGCTTGTAACCCCCCGCCCCCCCTCCCCCCCAATTATTGTTCAGTCCTTTTTTGAATATTAAATGTGCATTACTTGCGATTTCACACTGACGTTATCTATGTTGTCAAGCTTCATACCTAGAGGTATCATCATTAACTAAGTTTAATCTCTCATTACATAAAATTTAATAGTTTAACCGAAAGTTCATATTTTTTGGTCAAATAAGTGCCTCTTATTTCACTAAAGCAAGAAGGGAGAAAGTTGACTTTGAGAAAGAAGGACTTCTATTTGGATTAGTTTCTTAGTAAAAGATAAGTCAATAAGCAAAGGACAAAATAATCCTTAATATGGCATCGAAAATGGCATAAACCTTACGCCGCTCAGCGGAGGCAGTTTAACCAGCCACCTTTTAAAAAAATACTAAACCCAGAATATTAAATAACTAAAAGAAAGATATAGACTTTCAACTTCTCTGGCAGTAGACCATACTGGGGTGAATCTCCAATTGTCTTTCTTTTAAAAAAAATTATTATAAGGCTCTTTGGTTCCTTTATATTAATTATGTAATAATCTGAGGTAGTGGCATTACAACCACTAGGGGGTTCATGAGTCGGTTTGGATCGGTTTTTTCCTAAAAAGAAATCAAATCAAGTAAGTCGGTTTTTCAAATATTAGAACCAAACCAAACCAATTAAGTCGGTTTTTCTCGATTCGATTTATGTCGGATTTTCGGTTATTTGTCGGTTTTTTCTTAAATANTCCTTTGAGAAATTTATTATTTATCAAGATATAATGATGATAATTGAATCAAATAGTGATGAATAATTTAAGGACTCAATTAAAAATATGTTATTTTTAACACGAAATGGATTCTTACACTAAACAAAAGAAAACTACCAATCAAACTAGAATGTAAAGGTAAAGAACTATATTAAAAGAGCAAACTATTAATATTTACCATAAATATTTTGAAACGTTGTATAACAATATACATATATATAGGTGTAATAATAAATTTGAAATAGCTACTCCTATAGTCGGTTTGGTTCGGTTTTTTTCTGATTAAAACCAAAACCAAACCAAATTTGATCAGTTTTTAAAATTCAAAATCAAAACCAAACCAAACCAAAAAGTATCAATTTTTTTGATCGATTTGGTTTGGTTTTCGGTTTGATTCGGATTTTCGGGTTTTTATGAATACCCCTACCAACCACAATTGTTCGAATCAAAATCTCAAGCCGATAAAGCGGCAACCAATCTGCAACTTCTTACTCAAATAATGTTCTCTTTATTTATCAAAACAAAATAATATTAAGAAAAATTAATCATTCGTAGTACTCAGAAGTCTTTATAAGCCAATATCTCCTTTTAAAAATAGAGTTAAACTCATTGTTCGGCTATTGAAGCCATCACACCACCAAATTATTGAATAAATATATCTTAAACAAATGTCAAAGATTTAACGTGATAATGGCTCTGATATAAATTGTTAGAACTAAAATACTTTTAAGATGGAAATTATCATCGTTTACCTAAGAATTATCATGTCAAATCATCAAAACTAAATACTAGATGCGGAAGCATACCTGAATCCATGATAACATCTAGATTTTTTCAGTCTAGCGGTTAATAGTGTAATGAACCGACCGATCATTTTGAGCTCTGGCGCATCACCCAGCAATTTGAGGCCATGAGCAGCTTCATTTCAGGTATTATAACTTGCACGTGTGGTCGAAATTAAACTTCGAGAAGTTCGGAGTTGATTTAGAAAAAAATTTCTCATTTCAGAAGTTTTAAGTTGAAAGAAGTCGCTAAGTTCATATTTCTAAGTAAACGACCTTGGAATCAAGATTCAAAGGTCCCAGCAGGTTCGTATGATGATTTTGGACTTGAGCGTATGTCCGGGTTGGGTTTTGGATAACCCGGGAGCGTTTTGGCGCATATCGTGAAAGTTAGCATTTTGGAAGAAATTTTATAAGTTTGGGTTAAAGAGTATTTCAGTGTTATCGATGTCTGTTTGGGATTCCGAGTCTGGGAGTAGCTCCGTATGGTGATTTCGGATTTGGGAGCATGATCGGAAATGAATTCAGAGGTCCATGGGTCATTTTGGAGTCACTTGGCTAAAGATAGAAGTTTGAAGGTTTTTGAGAAGTTTGACCGGAAGTGGACTTTTTAATATCAGTATCAGAATCTGATTCCGGAAGTTCGAGTAGCTTCGTAATGTCGAATATGACTTGTGTGCAAAATTTGAGGTAAATCGGACGTGATTTGATAGGTTTAAACATCGAAAATGTAAGTTTGAAGTTTTAAAGTTCATAAAGCTTGGATTGGAGGTCGATTTGTGGTTTTAGCGTTGTTTGATGTGATTTGAGGCCTCGAGAAAGTCCGCAATATATTTTGGGACTGGTTGGTATGATTGGTTGCGGTCCCGAGAGCTTCGGGTGGATTTCGGGTGGCTAACGAATCGAAAATGGGATTTTAAAAAGGCTGAAGTTGGTAGTTGCTGATATAACCGCACCTGCAAAATTTGGGCCGCAGGTGCGGAGCCGCAGAAGTGGCCAAAAGAGCTGCATATGCGTTTTTGGCTTGAAGTGATGAGACCGCACATACAGTCATGGAGCCGCAGAAGTGGGACCGCACTTGCGGTGGACGAGGCGCAGAAGCAGAAAAGGGGGGCCTGGAGGGAACCGCAGAAGCGGTAGAGTGGCTCGCACCTGCGGAACCGCAGAAGCGGTCAAGGGACCGCAGGTGAGGAAATGCTGGAGGCAGTGAGGTTCTTTTAAATGGGGATTGGGTTCATTGTAACCCCATTTTCTTCCATTGGAGCCGATTTGGAGAAACTTTGAGGTGCCATTTTTACCACCAAGCATGAGGTAAGTAATTTATGCTAGTTTTGAGTAAAATACATGAATATATATGGATTTGGACATGGAAATTTGTAGAAAACTTGGGGTTTGAGGGAAAACCTAGAAAATTGATATTCTTCGAATTTGACCACGATTTTGGGTATGGAGTTAAGAGAAAATTATATATTTGAGTTCGTGAGTTCATGGGTAGACCTTATCTTCGAAAATTTTCGGAATCAGGGCACGTGAGCCAGAGGGGGTTTTTGTCAACTTTTTGACAGGGGTTAGGAATTGTTACAAATTGGATTATAATGAGTAATTGAGCATATATTAATAGATTTGCATAATTATTGGCAAGCTTTGGAACATTTAACACCAATTCGAGTCTTCGGAAGGGCGTGAGATGCCGGTTATGGATCTTCAGAGCGAGGTGAGTCTCCTTTCTAACCTTGTAATAGGGAATTGTCCTCATAGGTAAAATAATTGGTTATGTGCTCCTATTTGTGGGACCTACTAATATGTGTAAGTCCGGGTAGTCTAGGACCCAAAAGTATGCTATACTTGGAATATGTGATGTTATTGAAAGTTGAATTTCTTAATCCTATCGAATTGGTAAAAGAATTTATAAGAGGATTAAATTTCATTTTCTTAAATTATTCAAAGAGAATTTGTCTTTTATTTGGATAGATGTTCCCCGATAAATTCTTAATTTGCTGTATGAGCATGTATTCCTATGTGTACCTGCGTCACATGTATGGTACGCGATCAGGGTGATTGTTTATTTAAATTTGATCGTGTCACATGTATGATTCGCGAGTGGGATAATAGATGCATCCATAGTTCGTGCCACTCGACCCTCGGCAGTGCACATTTTACAATTATTTTGGATCGGGCCGTACGACCTCGGCATGAGTTACGCATGTTTGAATTGCTTGTCTTGCGATTTATTGATATTTCTATGTGCTCTCCCCGACTTGAGATAATTGTTAACTAATGGATTATGAATCCTGAGAACTTTAGTAAAGAGGAACTTTTACCTGTTTAGTAATTCATTTGAATCTATTGCTGTCCTTAATAAATTTGTGAGTCATCGCATTAGTAATATTATTACTGGACCTTTAGTAAGTGTCAATGTTGCCATCTCGTCTCTACTTCTTCGAGATTAGGCGGGATTTACTGAGTACACATTATTTTTGTACTCATACTACACTTCTGTGCATTTTTATTGCACGGGCACATGAACCTCTAGCGGCCTAGTGGGCATAGCAGCATGGTTGACATGGAGACTAGGTGAGCTGTATTTCCTCGAGGTGATCGCAGCTAGTATACTCTCTCTCAGGATTCTATTTATTAATTGTCCGATTGTATTCCGGACAGCTGTTGTACTTTATTCAATTTTTTTCTTAGAAATTGCTCTTGCACTTGTGACACCGGGTTCTGGAATAGTTATGAAGTATTTTGTATTAATTGCTTATCATTTAATTTGAATTGAAGTGGATAATCTTTTTAATTGGTAAATTTGAAGGAAAAATCATAGTTTCAAGTGTATTAAAACAAAAGTTTAACTAAGTATTTTTGGTTGGCTTGCCTGACGTTAGTATCCAACACCATCACGACCCTTAGTGGATTTTGGGTCGTGACAACATGGTATTAGAGCACTAGGTTTCCTTAGGTCTCACGAGTCATGAGCAAGTCTAGTAGAGTCTCGTGAATCGGTACGGAGATATCTGTACTTATCTTCGGGAGGCTACAGGGCTATTAGGAGTACTTCCCTTCTTGATTCCTCATCGTGCGATTTGATTCCTTGAGGCTTATGACCTTGCTTCCTTCCTACTCAATCTTATGCAACGCGAACCGGTGGTTATAAATCTAGAATTGAAGGATTGTAATGGTACTATGAATGTGGTGCGGTGTGTTTCTCCCTGCGGGGTTGTTTGAGCTATCATCATCGCCTTGTAGAAGAATATTCTGTCATTTTAGCTCAGTAGCGGTACTTCTGAGAGCTCTGAGGCTAGGTACAGGTTGCCACGATACTTATGAACGATTGTTCTGCAGTATTAATATGATGGTAGGATATTTGCCTACGTGTCGGGGCAGTGAATGATTTGAAGGGAGGTTTGCTTAGTGCATGATCTAGAGATTCGGTATTTTATTCCCGGCAGGGGAAAGAAAATTGGGCTAAGAATGATCAGATATGGGTTGATGGGGTAATAAGGCTTGGTATTTGTTAGCGCGGTGGAATTTTTATTTGTATTAAGGTGCATTGTATCTGTTGAATGTACTAAGTTCGCCGGTGTTGCGGTACAGGACTGTATGAGATTCAGCTGGTTTTATTTGTGTAATAATGACTTCAGGCTAAGTGGGAGAGTCCCACCGTTATGATTAAGGATTGCCTAGTTAACTACTTGCGAGGTTTCTGATTATTAGCATATTGATGGGTTATTTCAGCGGCAGTAAAAGAACATAAGTGGTAAATTGGGCAAAGGAATTGTTAATGGTGTATTATGGTTGACCTTATTGGCTCATGTTCAAACTTGGGGAAGAATTCAGGTTTCATCCCTTGTATGGATGCGGATTTTCAGGAAAGTGATTATGACGGGTGCTTCGTCGAGGGGCTATTCATGTGCTAGAAGATTTATGGAATTGATTATATTCGGGGCCAAGTCAAAGCGGGTGGCTCTCAACAACGATCCTAGTAGACTCAATGGGGTAAAGTGTGGTGCCTGATGATTTCGAGCCTATAAGTACAATTAAGAATCAAGCTTTGTAGCAGCTTATGAGAAGGTGCCCAGAATGTTCTATGATGTTTTGACCTACAGTGCAGCAATAGGAGGTCTGAAATGGTTCGTGGGATTTGAGACAGCAGGGTCTCGTGATTCACGATCACTCGAAAGGAGTGCGGATGAAGTGTGTTATGTGCTAGATGGAGTTATTGTGAGCACGTGATTTTTGCCCTAAGTGAATTATTCCCAAAAATTCAAACAAAATAATTTTCTTTCATTATTTTTACAATTTTGTGAATTTTGTGTTATTTTCTGTTAATTGTTGCATTTTATTTGTGCATTTGAATTCATATGAAAAATATAAAAAATACATTTGGCATGCGCATTTAGGGTTTAATTTTACATTTCTAGAATTAATTAGTAGTTTAATTGCGTTTAAAACGAAGTACAAAGGAAATAACAAAATATCCACTTTTGCATTATTAATTGTTGAATTTGTCATGAAATAGATTAATTAGTTTAATTCTAGAAATAAATTAGGTTTCATTTTAGTTTGTTGCATCTTAATAAATAAGAAAAATATATATAAAAAAATAATAAAATATACAAAATGAAATAAAAAAGAAGAGGAAATCATAATAAAAAGAAAAATAAAGAAAAAACAAGAATTAAAAGAAGTAACCAGGCTTTGGGCCAATTTCGTGCTTCCCCCAGCCCCAACAAACCAAACACTACCCTAGTCTGGCCCAAAAATCACCCAGACCCGGTTCGTTCCCAATGCCCAGCCAAATGACCCCGTTTCGTCAAATGTTGATCCTGGCCATCGATGTTACTTGATCAAATGGCCAGGAAGCTAGGGTCAAGAAACATATAATGGTCGGAACACCCCCCACCCCCGTTTCATCGTCTCAAACTCACCCTATCCACAGACCCTATAACACCACCGCACACCGCCGTCGGAAATTGTCCACAGCGGCGGCCAACCACCAAACACCCCAAAAATCACACCACATACCCTTCACGCCTCCCTCTTTCCATATCTACACTCGAAATCCTCCAAATCCCTGTCAAAATCCACAAATCCTTGAAACCCTAGGCGCTGCCACCACCGTGCACGGCGCCGCCACCTCCAAACTTCACCAAAAACACACCCCTGAGTCTCCTCCACCCTTTCATTCCAAATCTACAACCATTGGCTTTCAAATATCAACCAAACGTTTTGAAAGTTAAATCGAAATTTTCGGCCAAGACACAAGTTTGTCCATTCGACCCCAAATTCACACCACGTGACCTCCTCGCCTCTCTCATGCTGAATCAGCCATCAATGACGGTCAAATATCACTAGAATTATTCAGATTTTAAATCGAAAGGCAAAAGAATTTTAAGCCATGACAGTGAGTTTTTTTTTGTAATTCTCTTCTGTTTCTTCTATTCTAATACTTGCTAATGTCTAATTTAATTTTCGTGTTTAGTTTTGTCAATTCTGTTTTGACTTCATATTCTGATTGACTGCTTAATTCTAGTTCGTTTTGATTTCTGGTTTTAGTTTAATTAGTATATTAGAATTTACTCCGTTTTGATTCAATAGTGGTTATGTTCTTCGAGTTGTTCGAAGTTTTAGTTTAAATTCTTTTTTAAAAAAACCTTTAATTAGTTTAATTTAGGACTATTAGTCAGAAATTCCCTTAGTTCACTAATTAGTCTTAGTTAGTTTAGGTTTGATTAGTTTAGTTTGGATCATTTTAAGTTTGATTTAGTATTCCAGATGTTATTATGGGCAATTGATTAACTAGTGTGATTGTTAAGGGTAATTGGTGATTTGAAATTCAGCAACTAGTTTAGATTTAAGAGACTGGTTATAGTTGTTAGCTTGAACTAGTGTTAAGGGAATTGGGATCAGTTAACTGGGGGTAGGTTAGTGATTTCAGTAAATAAAGGAGGGGTAACATGGGTAATCAAATAGTGGAATCTTGTAGTAACAGATTAGGAACACCCTAGAACATTCTAGAATAGGAAGTTAGTTTTAATTTCAGGAAGTTAGGATACTTACTTGAGTAACAAGTCAGAAAATAAGGGATTAAATAAGTAAATAAAGAGGGACTGGAATGAAAACAAAAAATCTGAGGGCTGCCCATTAGTTTGCCTATATAAGGCAGTTACCTCTGCCTTGAAAAAAAAGATTTTGAACCCCAAAAATTTCCCCCAAAAACCCTCTCTGCATATCTGAGCCTATAATTTGAATTTCAAAACAATAGAAGTTCAAATTCCTTTAGATCCTAGAGCAAAAACTCCAGAAAACTAAAAAAAAACTGTTCATTTAAGAGCTTTTGAGATCAAGCTCAAATCTCAGCTTTAGATGTTAATTTTCTGCAAAAATCCAAAAACAAACGCAAATACAATAGAAAAATCCAAAAAACTGTTGCATTGCATTCCTCTAGTTGCTGAAACTTTCAAAAGTGTTTTATGTGTATTTCCGAGCCAATTTGATGTTATTCAAGCTGTTTTGATTGAGTTTTGTGTCTGTATGATGTGAAAACCTTTCCTGGTTTAAATTTGACATTACTCCTGGGTCACAAGCTACTGATTATTGTTACTGCTATCACTGACTTCTCCTTCCTCATTTCTGTAACTTCCAGGTACATGTCTAGACTTTGAAGCAATGTGCATGTCCAGTTGAAAGCTGAAATGAAATTTGCCGCTTGATTTTGTTATAACACTTCGTTGTGATTCGTTAATGTTCCTATTGTAACTAGATTTGAATTATTAAGACTATCAATAGACTACACTGGACTGTTCTAATTGGACTCTCTAAATTGTTGCTTAGTTTTGCATTAATGCAGCTTGGTGGTGTAATGCCAGAATACTTCGAGTGAATTTAGAGTTTAATGCTTTGTTAATAGACATTGATTCATATTTAGTTTAAAACAGTGTTGGACTGTATGAGATTCAGCTGGTTTTATTTCCTTTTGCATAATCGCATGAGCAAAGCCTTAGAAGTAATAGATTCAAATTAATATGAGTTCAGGTCAAACAATGCTATTGTTTAAATGTTTAAATGAGGATCATAGATGTAAGGTAAGGCCTATTACTGTTTAAACGAGGTCTTGGACATAACTGGTGTTTAAATGAACAATGAACTAGGGAATGGATGGCTTTTAGTTGCTTCTCTCTCCTTGAAACTCAATTAGGAGGTTAGTTGTTTTGGCATATATAATTCACTTACAGCAACAGACATAATCTAAATTTCAGATGTAACTTAGAGGTTCCCCCTAAATATAGCGAGTCATACGTTACTACCACTGTATTTCGACAGCTATTTTTATTTGTTAACTTTGTCCATTCACTTGTTAGTGATCTTATATGCTAAATCACCATTAATTGGCACACACTAACATTATCGTTTAGTGCAGCCCTAATTCATGTTATTGGGCCAAACCGGGCCCATTGTTAGGCCCAGTTTCTCAATGGGAAACCAAGTGCTTCTGCTTGCAGGTTGGGCTGGACGTTAGTAAGGCCCAAGTCGCAGGGCAGTTTCATATTAACCTGAATTGGGCCAATCGCTGAAGCCCAAACATGTTAAAGGTTGGGATGTATATTAAGATTACGGGATTAAATTTATACATATGTTTTGGGCCTCCTAGTTAAGTAGCATGCTTGAGTTAAAAGGTTCGCCTTTTGTTCAAGTGTGGACTTGAACTTGAGGCCTGTATTCCTTGGTCACTTAAAATAATAGCAACTAATAAAATTTATTAATTAGGATTCTTTAGAGACAAATTTGAATATAGAATTATAGCTTGCTCTAGGATGGCCTTTAAATAATAAATGAGATGAGCCTCGCCAAACAAAATCCATAAATTGTGGGGCCCTCGTCAATTGTCTATATAAAAATACTTAGAATTTGGGACGTGCCGTTTAGCGAATTTCACGGTCTCCCACAAAGATAACAACCCGTTAGTTGCTTTAGGCGCGTTTTTAATCTTACTTTCTTAAATACGGGTGTGCATTTCATGCAACCCAAATCCAAATCCAAAAATGTCGAATAAGAATGTGTCGAGGATCCGGGTGCATTTCATGTGACGTGATCCGAAAACACGTTCTTAAACGACGTTCACTTTCTTAATAATTGACTAAAAGCGGTAATTAATCCTAAAATTGCACTATAGGTTTTAACATGTACAAAAGTCAAATCTTAGCCAAATATAGCAGTTGGGCGACCGTGCTAGAACCACGGAACTCGGGAGTGTCTAACACCTTCTCCCGGGTTAACAGAATTCCTTACCCGGATTTCTGGTTCGCGACTGCTAAACAGAGTCAAACCCTTACCTCAATTTGGGATTCAAATCGGTGACTTGGGACACCATAAATCTCCCAAGTGGTGACTCTGAATCTCTTAATAAACGAATCTCATTTCGATTGTCCTTTAAATGGAAAACCTCCTTTTATTATACCCTTGCCCGGGGTATAGTAAGTGAAAAAGGAGGTGTGACAGCTCTGGCGACTCTGCTGGGGATACAAACCCAGAACTTTGGTTTAGGGTTTAAGAATTCGAGCTTAGGATAATTGTTATGTTTGGCTTTATCTGATTTTCCTACACGTTTCATGCTAAATGTGCTAAATGCTTTACCGCTTTGATATTATCTGAACTGTATATAAACTGCACCGAAACCCTTCTCTTCTCACCTCCGGGGATGTGCTTACTGGTTGAGACTCCCTATTCTGTTAGTGTCATACCTTGAAATAAGAAAGCGGCCGGACAAGTTACTAAGCCGTATGGCCTTTTGGTTCCCGGTACATAGCCCCCTCCTCGACTCGAGTTGTCCGCTCGGGTACATAGTCTAGAACATATACCCAGGTTTTGAACCTAGAATAACTTGACTCCATGCCGGATCCCTAGTAGGAGCGCTTATCTGCATCACGTGCATATGACTTAGGGGACTCAACAGAGGGGTTGGGTCCGTCTAGGACAGGTAACCGGATATGAAAAGACCACCCTGATGCATCTTACGTGTTGCATGTATATTTATTTGTCTCGGACTCGCATGCTGACCGGCTTGAATATTTGGAAAAATTGAACAAAAAACAAAGAGAGAGAAATAGCATTGTAGAGAGTTAATTAATTGTTTTCAAAAAACGACCAACATCAAACTAGAGTCGAAACTCTGCTGAATTTTTCGAGGAACATAGAAAAAAGAAGAAAAGGAAAAAAGAAAATTTGTTTTAAAAAATAGACAAATAAAAAAAAAGAAACAGAAAAGAAAACAAAAGAGTTTTATTTTCAAATAGCTTGTTGAAAAGAAAATATAAAAAGAGTCCTATTTTTCGAAATAGTGTATTTGTCAAAAAGAGTCTTGTTTTCGAAAATAGTTAGTTTATTTGCCCGAACTATGCTAGTTTGATTCTCACTGGATGTGAGATACGTAGGCAACCCTCATCGGATCCAACTACCCCTTTTGCAAAAATAGCCAAAAATACCAAAATTTTAATTTTTATCCAATAAGTCGAGTGACGCCATTCTCGTTTAAAAATAAGCTGAATGTCCCTTAAAGGGCGCCGGAAGGCTGTTTTTGCAAGAACAGCCACCCTGAGTCATTTTTAAACGATTTGTGGGCACAACCTTAAAATCTCCTTTTCGGAAGTGCTGAAAGGCCGTATTCGCAAAACCGAGTCTTTATTTTCTTAAATAACATTTTTTGAAAAATAGCCACTTTGCTTTTTAAGTCAAAATAAGCCATTACATGGCCAGTTTTCTTTAAATAGTCACAGTTGACATTGAAACCTTCTCAGTCTTGCGCAGGCTTGTGGCGATGCCGAGTGATGCCCCGCGGGCCTCAGGATGTGAAGCTTTGATGTACCCTTGATCTAGTGTTTTATCATCGAGTCTGTATTTTGTTATTTTGAGTATGCTTTTGTATTTTCCCTTCAAGAAAAACAATTAAAAAATCCCAAAAAAAAAATTGTATTCAATTTGCGAGAACTACGCTTGGTCTGATTCATGCGGGGTCATGATACGTAGGCAATCTACATAGGATTCGACCATAACCAAAAGAAAAAGAAAAAAAAGGAAAAAGAGAGGAAAAACTACAAAAAGACAAAAAGACAAAAAGAAAAGAAAATAGCGGAAAAACAAGAAAGAAAGAAAAGAAAAATCAAGAAAGGAAGAAAATAGGAACAAGAGAAGACAAAGGCAAGAGTGAAAAGAAGAAAAATAAAGGAAGAGAAAGTTTGCAATTGGAAAAAAGGAAAAGGCCGGGATGACGGATGCGACCAATCAAAAGCATAATAGGAACTGTTAACTTCTTAAGTGCATTCACTCCCCAAATGTGCGTGTACCAATATGTTAAATGCCCTAACGCTAATGTAATGGTTTCATTTTGTCATGCCATTCAAGAAAGGTGGTTGGTTTGTGGTTATAAAGTGGTAACTCCTCTTTACAACACAAAGACAAAAGGCAGTTGGCATCCTGGCAACCCATTCCTACAATACCCGGTCAAAAAACAAACTGAACATGGCAGGCCAAGAATTAGATACCAGCATCATGGACCCGTCAAAAGAGGTGGAAGTGGTAGATGTCAAAGCAATAAAGGAAGAGATGTATAAGTTGAGGCAGCAGATGGCCGAGATGCATCAGGCCTGGGCTAAGGGTCAGCCGGTGCCAGTTTATCTCGCCAATCCAGCATATATCCCACCTTTGGCTCAGTCTCAGGAGCCTCCTCCTGTGAATTCATCTTCACCTTTCCCTTTCTACCAACAGAGTTATGGCACCACCTCCTATCCTCCCCAAGCTCCACCACCTAAACAAAACCTTCCTCCACCAATGACCCCTGTCTTTGTGGTGCCTCCACCTGCAACATCGTAAAGATCTTCCAGTGAGCCATTGTTTCAAACTCACGACAGCCAGTACTACCCTCCTGAGCCTACCTTTAAAGCTCCTGAGCCATATTCCTACACTCCTCACCTTGAGCTCCCGGTGGAAATGGACAAGCCGCTTAAGGATCCAGAACAGGAAGAGATGTTTCGAAAAGTAAAAAGCCTGGAGCAATCCTTCAGGAACATGCGAGGATTGGGTGGACAAGTCAGTGTGGCTTACAAGGATTTGTGCTTATTTCCCGATGTCCAGCTGCCAGCAAGGTTCAAGTTACCAAAGTTTGATTTGTATAATGGACATGGTGATCCCGTAGCCCATCTGAGGGGATTTTGCAGTAACATGAGAGGAGCCGGGGGAAGGAATGAGTTATTGATGGCATACTTCAGCCAAAGTCTAAGTGGCGCAGCCTTGGAATGGTACACGCGGCAAGATCATGCTCGATGGTACACTTGGGATGATTTGGCCCAAGCATTTGCGTGCCATTTCCAGTGCAATCTTGAAATCGTCCTGGACCGTCTGTCACTGACTAAAATTGAGAAGAAGCCTGGGGAAAGCTTCAGGGAGTATGGTTTCCGGTGGAGAGAGTAGGCGGCAAGAGTCGATCCTCCAATGAGAGAGAGCGAGGTGGTCGATTGCTTCTTACAAGCTTTGGAGCCTACTACTATGGTCATGTGGTGTCAGCAGTGGGAAAATCTTTTAATGAGGTAGTGAAAATGGGAAGTATGGTTGAAGAGGGGCTCAAATCCGATAAAATCCTGAGCTATTCAGCAATCAAGGCAACTACCCAGGCTATCCAGAGCGGCACTGGATGGGTATTGGGAAAGAAAAAAAAAGAAGATGTGGAGGTAGTTGACTCGAGAACTTGGTCCAGGGGCCCATCACCATATTACCATCAACCTTTACCCCGTCCCCAAACCTACCCCCACACTCCACAGCATTATTATCCACCCCGTGGTCCCCACTTCTCTGTCCACCATGCCCACACATACCCCCAACATCCTACACATGCGCAATGGCGCGCACCCATCCCACAAAATACTTACCCAACTCAAAACACCTACCCCTCCTCCAAAAGCCTACAAGAATCCCCCTAGAGCGGGTTTGCGGGCCAACCAAAATTTCAAGCAAGAGAGGGCACAGAAGCAGGAAACTTTCACCCCCTTGGGAGAGTCATATGTAGACTTGTTTGAGAAACTAAAGCGTTATAACCTGATTGCACCAATTCCTCCAAATCATGTGGATAAGCGTGCACGAGGCTTTGACCCTTCTAAACGGTGTAAATACCATTCCAATGCCCAGGGGCACGATGTCAAAAGTTGCCGGGACTTGAAGAGAGAGATAGAAAGAATGATTCAGGAAGGGATAGTTGCGGTACAGGACAGTGCCACCTAGAACATTGCACAGAATCCTTTACCTGCACATGATGGTGCACATTTTGTGGAGAAGATCCGTGGTGACAATGAGTATGAGAATCCTCTCGGAAACTCGTTGAATGAAGTCAATGATATTGAAATTGGTGAAAGACCCAACAATTTTGATGGGTAATCCAGTGGCTAAGATGTCGAGTTTGGTGATTGGAAAGACGCTCCATCTCCTGGTTAGCTAGAGTGGAGTTTTGGTGGTTTATTTTGCTGTCATTTCTGTTGTCCGGGTTATATTCAGGGTGGTAATCCGGATATTGTTTTGTGACAAACCCTTCTATCCTTTCACTTTGCCTTGTTTGTCTAGTCGTAGCAGTTTGTGTAGTGCTGTTTAGGTTTGTTCAAGGGTTGTAACTCTAGTCCAGTTTGCTTGTTTTGTTGTTTAAACCCTTTCACCATCAGTCTAATGCAATTCTCTGTTTCCTGCCATTTCTAGTCATTTTGTTAGTTTTATTCTCCTTTTACAATTCTTTTCATGCTGGTTCTAGTGACATGACATGCACACATAATTCTCAGCCTAGTCTTTAAAAGTCAGTTTAGTAATAAAGCAATGAAACAATGTTGAAGATGTAACAAGTAAAAGGCATTTTGAGATCACTTCGAGCCCAAATTGTGTGAAACTAAGGACAGATAAAACATAAGGAAATACTGTTGAAATGCATCATACTGCATCGGTTTGAAGCCAAAAGCAAGTTTGCACCAAGTATACAAGGACCGTCCGTGGTACCGAGATTATTGTCCAATGGTGCTGGGTAATTGACAAATGTAGAATGCAAATGTGTGGATAGGATTATTAATTCTGGTGCAATCAAAAGATGATACGTATGTTTTCCTCAGCTTGTTTAACTGTGTAGTTTGTACTTGGCATGTTTTGGAGATTGGAATGACGAAGGCATTTTATTCTGCTATCCAAACACTTTATCCTTTGTTACCTCTTTGAGCATCGGTTATTTTCTTGCATACCCCTCTTTCGGAATCAATACTAAAACTCGTAAGCCCGAGCGGGGAAAGTAAGTGGAGAAACAAGAGAAAGACAGTGAAAAAAAAAGAAAAAGAGAAATGAAAAGAAAGGAAAAGAGAAAAAAAGAGAAAAGAAAAAAAAGGAAAAAGAAAGTAAAAGAAAAAGATAAGAAGAAAAAGAAGAGAAAAGAAAAATAAAAATGAAGAAAAGAAAAGAAATGAAAAGAAAGAAAAGAAAAGTGGATGAAAGGAAAGATCGCAACAACAAAATTAGTCACCTGAACTACGTTCGACTTGATCCCGAAAGGGTACGTAGGCAGCCTCTCTCTGAGGTTCAGTCACACCAAAACAAAAATCCCAAAAGTTCCCCAAGAAAGAAACTGGGGTAGAAGTTATGGTTGTTGTGGGAAATCTGATTCCGAAAGTTGTAATTTTGAACCCATGTTGAATTGTTTCGAGCCTTTTATACCCTTCTTTCTAACCCCATCCAAAAGCCTGCATTACGGTCCAAAGAAAGACCTTCTGATCAATCTTCAGGAAGTGCCAATACGAGCAATTAAAAGTGATTCATGTCAGGAGAAACACTCCGGTACAAGAAGAAAAATGATGAAAATGAGAGAGTCTTACTGGTAAAAACCCTCACGTGCACCGTAAGGCGAAGGTGAGTTTTTCAGATAGGCAGATGAGACAAGTCTATGGTTGAAAGATGCTCAAGACAATGCAAGATGGGCAAGGTTTAGGTTTGGGTAAAAATCAGGTTATGGAAGTCCGGAACAACAAATGTGGCAGTTGAGAGTTGATTGGTTGGACAGACTGGTTGGCTAATCCAAAATGCATGGTATGATCAATGGCACCAGCTGTTCTACTCAGATAAGTCTTCTTCTTTTCTTCCTTCATTACAAATCATCCATTTTCGGATTCTCTCTATCCTCAACCCTTGAGGTCATTGCATTTCATTCGTTCGAGGTCTATTTTTAAGATATTTCAATGTCAGTTCTGTTCAAAGCAAAAAGGGAGGAATGTCAAAGCTAACTACCAGTTTCCTAGTTGCAAAGCGCAACAGGGCCAGAATATATCAAAGATGAAGTAGCACATAAAGGATCACTGGAAGTTTCATCGGTGGATTAATCGGCTAATTGTGGGGAAGAAGCGAAGTTTCAGATAGAGGGGTCAGAAACACAAAAACAACTATACGGGATAGAACACTTGGGTCATCAAAGTCAGAGGGTTGAAATTCGGTCAGGAAATCGAGGAGGTTCAAGGAAAGTCCAGGGAAGCAGGTCGGAGTAAAGCCCAACAGTAGGGACATACCAAACAAGAACGCCAGCAACTAACCACCATTTTATATTATCAAATTTTTCTTTAATTGAGACAGGGGCGTAAATTTTTTCTTTGTTTTGTCTATTTTGTTGAAGTAAAGCATCCACCTGGAGAACAAGGGAATACATTTCAAGTTTCAGCAATCAGGCGCCCACCTGGAGAACAAGGGAATACATTTCAAGTTTCAGCAATCAGGCGCCCACCTGGAGAACAAGGGAATATATTTCAAGTTTTAGCAATCAGGCGCCCACCTGGATAAATAAGGGAAGTGCAAGACAAATTTTTCAAGTTTTTAATATTTGTAACATAACGCGCCCAGTCATCAAACTGGGGCAGAAAATTTTTCTTTGTTTTGTCTATTTTGTTGAAGTCAGGCTCCCACCTGGAGAACAAGGGAATACATTTAAAGTTCAGCAGTCAGGCGTCCACCTGGTGAACAAGGGAATACATTTCAAATTCAACAGTCAGACGCCCACCTGGAGAACAAGGGAATATATTTCAAGTTAAAAGTCAGGCGCCCACCTGGAGAACAAGGGAATACATTTCAAGTTTCAGCAGTTAGGCGCCCACCTGGAGAACAAGGGAATACATTTCAAGTTTCAGTAGTCAGGCGCCCACCTGGAAAACAAGGGAAGTAAAATTCAAATCTTAGCTTTCAAATTTTCGATATTGGATAACATGATATGCCCAGCCACCAAACTGGGGCAGGAAAATTTTCTTTGTTTGTCTGTTTTGTTGCAATCAAGAGCCCGCCTGGAGAATAAGGGAATACTTTTCAAGTTCAGCAATCAGGAGCCCACCTGGAGAACAAGGGAATACTCTTCAAAGTCCAGCAATCAGGAGCCCACCTGGAGAACAAGGGAATACTTTTCAAGTTCAGCAATTAGGAGCGCGCCTGAAGAATAGAGGCATATTGTCACGACCCAAATTCCCAAACCTGGTCGTGATGGCGCCTCTCGTGAAGACAAGACCAGCCAACTAACCCAAATCGCCTTTCTAACAATTCTTAAACATAACAAACAGAAAATGCAGCTTAAATGGCGTTGATTAACAATATATATATATATACAACCCAGCTCAGCCCGACCAGGGTATCACAAGTCACGAGCATCTAAGATGTAGGAACACAACTACAGAGTCAACTATATATATAT
>MU715378.1:5535-31829 GCA_026770625.1 Nicotiana glauca
ATTGTAAAACTTAAAAAATATTCCCTTGTTTTCCAGGTGGGCGCCTGATTGTAAAACTTGAAAAATATTCCCTTGTTCTCCGGGTGGGCTCCTGATTGCAACAAAATAAACAAACAAAGAAATTTTCTGCCCCAACTTGGTAACCGGGTACAACATATTATCAAATATACAAATTGAAAGCTAGATTTGGAATTATACTTCCCTTGTTCTCCAGGTGGGTGCCTGACTTCAAGAAAATGACAGAAAATTTTCTGCCCCTAGTTTGACAATCCTCTTGTAGCATATTTTTTCATTAGTAACATTTCAGTGCTCCTGTTTCAAATCAAAGAAAATTTTGTCAGTTTAAAATGCGGTGGTTGGTTTGTGGCCTTGAACTTTGATGACGATTGTTCTTTCACTTCCCTTGATAACTGATTTCCACTTGAATTCCTTGCATGTCTACCGACTATACTTCTTCTCTATTCAATCCCGTTTCCCTTATGGCCTGTTATTTACCAATTTCTTGTATTCATAACAATTGCCATCCCCCTCAAAGTGTATGTTGTTCTTTTCTTGACGGATCCCACTAACTCCGATCTTGAAGTCCAATTGTTCCTTCAATGATTTCATTTGAAGGCCTTGGATGTTTCTTGACTGACTCCTTCCTTTGTCAAAATATATATCTCCTCTCCGTTTGAGCCCCATACTTCCATTTGTTATATTGTTCCCGAGTTAGCACTTTGCCGACCTTTGTGTTTCCCATGAACTCCAAAACATTTTTAATTGTTACCCACTTTCAATCAAAATTATTTTTTGTATTTTTATTTTGGAATTAATTGCTTGGGGCAAAAAATCACGTGCTCACAACGACCACCAGTTCCACCTACTGAGGCCACCGGAGGTCGTGGATGCGGTCGTGGTAGAGCCAGAGTAGCGAATGTAGCATCTATTGATCCACCAGCTTCCCCAACTCCGGATCAGACTCCAGCAGCACCAGTTCAGGCACTAGCTGTACCCATCATGATTTCGGATCTACAGGAGACCTTGACACAGATTTTGACAGTTTGCACTGGCCTGGCTCAGGTAGTTTCAGCCACCACAACATCAGTTATTTTGCAGGTCGGGAGAAGTAATAAGACCCCCACTGCTCGCACACCTGAGCAGGTAGTGTAGGGACTACAGACGTCGGAGGCACCTCCAACTCAGTCGGTTGCACCAGCACAGGAGTTCAGGGTTCCAGTTATATCGGATGATGAGCAGCGGCATCTTGAGAGGTTTGGTAGACTCTGGCCTTTGTCATTCAGTGGTGCCGAGGGCGAGGATGCATGGGGTTTTCTGGACAAGTGTCAGTGGATGCTCCGTACAGTAGGGATTCTCGAGTTTAGTGGTGTGGCATTCACCACCTTTCAATTTACTGGGGCTGCCTTCACTTGGTAGATGGCGTATGAGAGGCGTAGGCCTGTTCGTGAAATTCCCCTTACTTGGCAGGAGTTCTCCACTCTCTTCTTGGGGAAGTATGTACCGCGATCCGGTAAAGAGGAGTTGTGTAGGCAGTTTGGGTGGTTGACACATGGAGATATGACCGTGACGCAATACGAGATGAGGTTTTTGGAGTTGTCTCGTCATGCCACCTGGATGATTCCGTCATACTGTGAGAGGATCAGGAGATTTATGGATGGCCTTAACTACCATCTCCATATTCTCATGACTAAAGAGATTTGTGGATGGCCTTAACTACCATCTCCGTATTAGGTGCTACATTTGAGGAGGTGGTGGATATCGCTCGTGAAATTGAGTCAGTTCGCCATCGAGAGCGAGAGGAGAGGGAGGCCAAAAGGCCTCGTAGATAGGGCAGTTATAGTAGTGCTCCTTTGAAAGGCCAGTTCTAGGACGGTAGAGGTCATTCTTTCAGGCCTGCTCAGTCAGCCCGTCCAGAGTATCGTGGAGCATCTTCAGGTCATGGTCATCATGGGTCTCAGTAGGAACAGCCTTCACTTAGCGCCCTCCCAACTAAGAGTTCATCTCGTGCCCCATTAGCTTAGGGTTCTTCTGCACCTGGTGCATCTGCTAGTCACTCAGGTGCGAGGGGTTCCCTTCAGTCCCCATCTCCAGCACCGGGTAGCTGTTATAAGTGTGGAGAGTTTGGTCACATGAGGAGGCAGTGTCCTCGACTCCGTGACGGTTAGCATCAGCAGAGAGGTCAACCCTCAAATTTTACTCCAGTTACTTCACCACCTGCCCAGTCAGCTATTGGTAGAGAATACGCAACCAGGGGTCGCCCTAGAGGGGGAGGTGAATCAAGCGGTGACCAGGCTCATTTTTATGCTATTCCAGGCAGGACAGATGCTATCGCTTCAGATGCTCTGATTACAGGTATTGTTTCAGTCTGCCACAGAGATGCCTCAGTATTATTTGATCCCGGTTCCACCTATTCTTATGTGTCCTCATATTTTGCTTACTATTTGAGTGCACCCCGAGAGCTTCTTGCTTTATCTGTTCATGTATCTACCCCGGTGGGCGATATTGTTATTGTGGACCATGTGTACCGGTCATGTGTTATGGTTATTGGGGGTGAGACCCGATTTGATCTATTGCTAATGAGCATGGTGGATTTTGATATTATTTTAGGCATGGATTGGTTATCTCTGTGTCATTCTATTCTAGACTGTCATGCTAAGATAGTCACTTTGGCTATGCTGGGTGTGCCGCGGATCGAGTGGCATGGAGAAATCACCCTACTCGAAAATCACAATGAGAATGTGCATCGATTATAGGCAATTGAACAAGGTAACAATTAAGAAAAAGTATCCCCTGCCTCGCATTGATGATTTGTTTGACCAGCTTCAGGGAGCGAGGGTGTTTTCCAAGATTGATCTCTGTTCGGGTTATCACCAGTTGAAGATCAAGGATTCAGATATTCAAAAGACTGCTTTCAAGACTAGATATGATCACTATGAGTTCCTTGTCATGTCCTTCGGGTTGACTAATGCCCTAGCAGCGCTCATGCATTTGATAAACAGTGTATTTTGGCCTTATCTAGATTCGTTCATTATTGTCTTCATTGATGATATTCTGGTGTACTCGCGTAGTCAGAAGGAGCACGCGGAGCATTTGCAAGTTGTATTACAGAGATTGAGGGAGGAGAAGCTTTATGCAAATTTCTCCAAGTGTGAGTTTTGGCTCAGTTCAGTGGCTTTCTTGGGACACGTGGTGTCCAGCGAGGATATTCAGGTTGACCCGAAGAAGATAGAGGAGGTTTAGAGTTGGCCTAGACCGTCCTCAGCCACAGAGATCCGTAGTTTTCTTGGGTTGGAAGGCTATTATCATCAATTTTTTTAGGGATTTTCCTCCATTGCATTGCCCTTGACCAAGTTGAATCAGAAGGGTGCTTCATTTTTATGGTCGGATGAGTGTGAGGAGAGCTTTCAGAAGCTCAAGACAGCTTTGACCACAGCTCCAATATTGGTTTTGCCATCAGCTTCAGGTTCCTATAATGTATATTGTGACGCTTCGAGAGTTGGTATTGGTTAGGAGGGTAGATTTATTGATTATACTTCTCGTCAGTTGAAGCCCCATGAGAAGAACTACCTTTTTCATGATTTGGACTTGGCTGCCATAGTTCATGCATTGAAGATTTTGAGGCACTACTTATATGGCGTATCTTGTGAGGTATTCATCGATCATCTCAGTCTTCAGCATTTGTTCAAGCATAAGGATCTTAATTTGAGGTAGCGGCGGTGGCTAAAGTTACT
Organism: Nicotiana glauca; assembly: GCA_026770625.1. NCBI lineage: Eukaryota > Viridiplantae > Streptophyta > Magnoliopsida > Solanales > Solanaceae > Nicotiana > Nicotiana glauca. The sequence continues at coordinate 9,267 of MU715378.1, forward strand.
GAAGGATTATTATATTACTATTCTGTATCATCCAGGGAAGGCCAATGTAGTGGCCGATACTTTAAGATGAAAGGCAGTGAGTATGGGGAGCTTGGCATACATTCCAATTGAGAAGAGGCCATTTGTAGTCGATGTTCAGGCCTTGGCCAATCTGTTTGTGAGACTAGATATTTCGGAGCCTAGTCGGGTGTTGTCTTGTGTAATTTCTCGGTCTTCTTTATATGACCATATCAGAGAGCGCCAGTATGATGATCCGCATTTTCTTGTATTTAAGGACAGGGTTCAGCATAATGATGCCAGAGAAGTGATCATTGGTGATGATGGTGTGTTGAGGATGTAGAGCCGGATTTGGGTGCCCAATATGGATGGGCTTCGGGATTTGATATTGGAGGAGGCCCATAGCTCACGGTATTCCATTCATTCGGGTACCGCGAAGATGTATCAGGATCTTAGACAGCACTATTGGTGGCGGAGGATGAAGAGAGATATTGTGAAGTTTGTAGCTCAGTGTCTCAATTGTCAGCAGGTGAAATACAATAATCAGAGACTGGGTGGCTTACATCAGCAGATGGTTATTCTCGAGTGGAAGTGGGAGAGGATCACTATGGATTTTGTTACTGGACTCCCGCGGACTTTGAAGAAATTCGATGATATTTGGGTGATTGTAGACAGGCTGACCAAGTTTGCGAACTACATTCCTGTTTGCACTACTTATTCTTTAGAGCAGCTGGCAGAGATTTATATTCGGGAGGTTGTTTGGTTGCATGGTGTCCCAGTTTCCATTATATCAGAATGGGGCACTCAGTTTACTTCGCAGGCAGACTGTTCAGTGAGAGTTGGGTACTCAGGTACAGTTGAGCACATCCTTTCACCCTCAAACGGACGGGCAGTTCGAGCGCACCATTCAGATATCATAGGATATGCTACGCACGTGTGTTATTGATTTCGGAGGGTCATGGGATCAGTTTCTACCGCTTACAGAGTTTGCCTACAACAACAGCTATCAGTCCAGCATTCAGATGGAACCGTATGAGGCTTTGTATGGGAGACTGTGTAGATCTCTAGTTGGTTGGTTCGAGCCCGGTGAGGCTAGGCTATTGGGGACAAATTTGGCTCAGGATGCTTTGGATAAAGTGAAGGTAATTCAGGAGAGACTTTGTACGGTACAGTTGAGGCAGAAGAGCTATGCGGACTGAAAGGTTCGAGATGTATCCTACATGGTTGGTGAGAAGGTCCTGTTGATGGTTTCGCCCACGAATGGTGTTATTAGATTCGGAAAGAAAGGAAAATTGAGTCCGCGGTTCATTGGGCCTTTTGAGGTACTTAGGAGGATTGGGGAGTTGGCTTATGAGCTTGCCTTTCCACCCAGCTTGTCGAGCGTGCATCCAGGTTTCCATGTTTTTATGCTTCGGAAGTATATTGGGCTCGTCCCATGTTTTGGATTTCAGTACAGTTCATTTGGATGGTGATTTGACTTATGATGTAGAGCCAGCAGCCATTTTGGATCATCAGGTTCGAAAGTTGAGGTCAAAAGATGTTGCTTCAGTGAAGGTGTAATGGAGAGGTCGGCCCGTGGAGGAGGCTACCTGGGAGACCGAGCAGGAGATTCGGAGTAGATACCCTCACCTATTTTAGGCATTAGGTATGCTTCTTCACTCGCTCGAGGACGAGCATTTATTCAAGTTGGGTGGATGTGATGACTCGACCCGTCGTCTCATGAGTCACCGCTCTATTTCCCCCATTTTCTGTTTCTTTATGCTTGATTATCAGTGTTTTGCATGATCGAGTTGGTTATGATGATTTTAGAAGGAAATGAGACATTTAGTCTCTTTAAGGAAGGCTTAGTTTGGAAAAGTCAATCGGATGTTGACTTATATGTTAGAAGGCTCAGATATGAATTTTGATAATTTGGTTAGCTTCAGGGGATGATTTGTGACTTAGGAGTGTGATCGGAAGTGATTTTGGAGGTCTGGTGTAGAATTAGGCTTGAATTGGCGAAGTTAGTATTTTGGCGATTTCTGATTGATAGGTGAGATTTTGATCCGAGGGTCGGAATGGAATTCTGAGAGTTGATGTAGCTTTGTTATATGATTTGGGATTTGTATGTAAAATTTTAGGTCATTCGGAGGTGATTTGGATGGGTTTTTTATCAAATGCGTGTTTCGAAAGTTTTAGAAGAACTTAGGCTAGAATTCGATGTAATTTGATGGTTTTGGTGTTGTTTGAGGTGTTTTGATGGTTGGAACAAGTTTGAATGAGGTTGTAGGAGGTGTTGGTGCTTTTGGTTGAGGTCCCGGGGGCCTTGGCGTGATTTCGAATGGCTAACGGGATGATATTTAAACTTGGGAAAATTTCAGAGTTGTTGTTGCTGGTATTTTCGCACCTGCGGCATGGGGACCGCAGGTGCGGTGTCACACATGTGGGGGATTAACCGCAGATGGGGTTTTGGAAGAGGATGGCTGGAATTGCAGATGCGGTGGGGTAACCACACCTGCGGAGCCGCATATGCGGCTGATGGACCACAGATGCGGTTTGGGCCAAGTTGTGATTTTCCCCAGAAGCGGTCGAGGTGGCCGCATCTGCAAAGCCGCAGATACGGAAATAGTGTCGCAGAAGCGACTTCTAGGCTTTTAATGATTTTTTGCAAAAGCGTACTTTAACCGCAAATACGGTACCGTAGAAGCGGTGGAGGGGTCACGGATGCGAAAACCCCTGGGCAGAAGGTATATAATTCATCCTTCGTGATTTTTGTAGGGTTTTATCATTTCTAACTTCGGATTGAGGACTTTTGGGCGATTTTGAAGAGGGATGTCAAGAGAACTTCGATAAGGTAAAGATTTTTGACTCAAAACACGATTCTATGGTGCTATTTCATGAATTTGGACTGGAAATTTAAGGAATTTATGGACAAAAATGGTGGTTTTGGGCTTGAACTTAAGAGAGCCAAAATTGAGGATTTCGAAGCAAAAAATTTTTATTTGAAGGTGATTTAAAGTTGATCGAATTAAAGTAGTCTTTCCTGCTTTAGTTAAATAATTTATTTTCCAACCGGCCAACTTATTTTTAAAGTTGTCAATTAAAAATTGGTAATCCTTTTTTGTTGTTGTTTTATAAAAATAGGAATCCTAGATATTTATCAAAACTTTTTCCCTCATTCATGTGAAAAAGATTTAGTACAAAAGTTCTAGTTGTAGCTGTGTAGTAAAATTAATTGTTTGTCCAGATAAGTTCGTGAATCGAGCCAAAGTATGTAGAATTGATTTACACATAGTAGAGGTTACTTTTGCTGTGAGAATAATACCATCAACAAAAAATAAATGAGATAGTTGAGGACCGCTGTGAGTTAAAGCTTTTGGTAACAAATTTTTGTAATTTACTTCCATAATTATTTTTCTTGAAAGCGTTTCGAGGCAAATGATAAACATATAAGGTGATAATGGATCCCCCTAACGTATACCTCTAGTTGGTGTGAAAAATTCAGTAGGGTGTCCATTGATTAAAATTGAAGTCGATGTTGTTGTTATACAAGACATAATTAATTGAATAATATTTTGAAGAAAGTTTAAGGCTACTGAAGAGTTATAAATAAATACCATTCTAATTTGTCAAAAGCCTTTTCAAGGTCCAATTTAAGAAGCATATTTAAATTATTACCCTTCAATGTGTGGAATTTTTTAATGATTTCTTGAACAATAAGAGCATTATCAGTTGCTCGTTTGTTCTTTTGGAAACTACATTGAGTTGGGTGGATAATGTGTTCCAAGATTGATTTTAAAATATTTACTATTAACTTTGTAAATAGTATTACAAAGACCGATAGGTCGATATTGAGTAATTGTAGCAGCATGCTTATGTTTAGGAATCAGACAAATGTAAGTTGTGTTAATGGGCAGGATTTGTGTGTTGATCTAGGAAAGCTTTATGACAAAAAAACTTGACAGAGCTACCTATGATATCCCTGTATTTTTTATAAAAGAGCGGGTGAAGACTATCTGGTCCAGGTGCTTTCAAAGGTTTGAAGGAATGAATTGCAGATGTAATTTCATGATCTTGTAATGATATTGTTAGTGAAAAACAATTCTCATGATTTAAAATATATTAGGGCTGGATTGTGGTGGTATTTTTAGATGAAAATCGTTGAGTATGGAAAAGAGTTTGATAATAATTTGTAATGTTATTTTTAATTAATTATGGATCAGTAATCCAGTTTCTCTCTTGATCTTGCAGAGCTGTTAAACGATTATGTCTTCGACGATTTAAAGTGGTTAGATGAAAAAATTTTGTATTCGTATCGCCATTATTTAACCAACTAATACGGGACTTTATCTTCCAAAATTGCTTCTCAAGAATTAATAAATGGTTAAAATCTAGTTTTAATTGATGCTCTAAATTATGTAAGAACTCGCTTGTTGGGCAATTTAAAGAGGATTGATTACCCTTTCACCTAGCCAAAATCTTTCTTTCTTAAAAAAAAATTATCAAAAGTGGATGTATTCCATTCTTGGACTATGTCAGTGAAATTTTCTATGGCTGGTAGTAACTGTAAATTATCTTGCCATGCTTGTTTTACTATACTAGGAAATTGAGGATGTATAGTCTATATCATCTCAAACCTAAAAAACAATTGTCTAGGTAATATACATTGTTTTAGTTCTATAAGCGAAGGGCAATGATCGGAATGTGTGTATGGGAGATATGTAACTAAAGCTTCAGGATAATTTGCAATCCACTCATAGTTTGCATTAATACGATCAATTCTTTCTAATATGTTGTATGTATTATGTCTATCATTTGTCCAAGTGTATCAACTGCCTTTGTATCCTAAGTCATTTAGTTTACAATAATTTAAGCATGATAAAAATTTATTAGCTCGTGAATTGTTAATAGGTAAGTCTCCAAATTTAACAATGGAAGTAAGGATTTCATTAAAATCTCCACCTATAAGCCATGGGCCTTTATAATTATCAAATACACACCTAAGATTTTTCCATAAAGTCTGCCTATTTACCAAATCAGTGCTTGCATAAACAGCAGTAAAAAATCACTTAAATCGGAAAGGGTATACCTGAATATGACAGTGAATTTCTTGTGCAATCGTTACTACCGGTTCAATGGTAAGAACATCAGCAAGCCATAATAATACAATACCACCTGACTGACCATTGCTTCCACTTCGATCATTCCTGTGAAATTAAAATCCTCCTTCAAAGTCTGATGTGTGTGACAGTGTGTTTCCAGCGAAACCACCAAAGATGGATGGTTGTCATCCTGTAATGACCTAAAATTATAGCGAAACTCAAAGGAAGCAGCTCCTCTAGAATTCCATATAATAAAATTCATATGGCTATCAGGTTGATCCAACATCTAGTCGTTCCTCGCATGCATCCTGATATTGTTGTTTTCCTGGACGTAGATGTAAAGTTGGTAGGAATAACACGGCATATTTGCCCATGTCTGAATTTGTTGTTGGCCTTAGGCGAAGTGAAGCCTTCAGTAGGTTGGGAGGACACCTTATGTAAATATTTCGTTCGTACTCCTCCTTTTGGACAAACACCTTAATTCCATCGAGAGTTGCATGAATTGGCCTTTTTTCCTGTTGTAGATGATTGCTACTTCTAGTTCTGCCTAAAATTCCAAGTCTTGTATGAGTGGATTGAGAGGGGGAGGTAGGGATGTTGATACCCAATTTTTTCCTGTATATTTTTTATATGCAAAATACTTTCAAAACGTCATTTATATGCATCTATAAGTATTTTCAAATATTTTAGTATTTTTTCTAATTTTTAAAAAAAAATTAAATCAATTTATTGCCGTATTTTATCAATAAAAACTACTAACTATTCCCCAAATTATAATTTTTGGTGATTCATTTATTTTATTCTCATATTTATATCAAAATATAGTAAGGTTAATTTTTGCATATTGTTTACAAATTTATCTAGTATTTTAAAGTCAAATTGCATACAATTGCAATTTTATCCTATTTCAAGATTTAATTGCGTTTATAATTACAAAACTGATTCCAGTATTTTTTATTTAATATTTATATATTATTAATCAATTCAGTACATTTAATTTTTTTCCAGAACTTAATTTGCTATTTCTATAAAATAAAAGGGAAAATGGCTATTTAAATACTAGCCTATTTTTATTTCGATTTTAGCCTAAATCAGCCCGTAATTAAATGTAATTTCAATCTCAATTCCCCAACACATTTTTAATTTAAGCCCGCCCCTGACCCAATTAAAATCCTACCCAACCTTCTACTATGTTCTTATGGCATGCTTCACCTACTATATTTATCTACTATGTTCTTAAGTATCTTTTATTTTCCTTCTACTGAACCTTGTTTGAGTTTCTTCTAATGTTCTACTGTGTTTGCATGTTACTTTGCTATCATATTTCTCATAAGTTCTGTTAGAAGTTTCAGTTCTTCTCTGAAACCTCTAAACATGTTTCGATTTAATTGCTTGCCCTCTCATTTTTTTCTTTGTGATTTTCTTGAATTAGGATTTTATTTCAAACCCCCTAATTCATTCAGACCAACTTTGAATCTCTGAACTAGTTCTAGACATCCTTGTTTTTATACAATGTTGATTTTTACTAAACTCTTCTACACTGAATTTTTCTATTTGATTTTGCAATGGCACAACATCTTCTCTTAACTCAACGTGTTTGTGTGCTCTTTATGTGTGATGAACCTTCCTCTTAAAAAAGTTTTCAAAACTTGTGATTAATTCATAATCCCTCCTAAATAGGTCTAATTGATTCCCTTTCCATTGTCTGTTGATTTCCCTTAAGTTAAAAACCTTTCCCATCTTTTTGACTCGGTTCATTCGTACAAATCTCAGACTTTGTGATATACTGGCTGTTAATTGATTTCCTTACCTTATTTGTACAAATCGTGTATTTTAAAACCCTGCCCTTAAATAACCTTTTTATGTATGTGCCCTTAATTGCATGTTGTGCACAAAGTGTTTATTCATTTTCTTTCCTTAATTGGTTTTCACCCGTTTAAATCTGAATCCCTTAATTAAAGAGAGTCTTGTGTAATTGATTGACAATTAGTTCTTCAATTATTTTCTTACCTTATTTCCTCATGACTTTCACACTATAAATACACGACTCTTTAACACACAGCACACACGATTAACAATCCTACACTACACACTTCACAATCCTTCTGAACTCTTACTTACACATAATAGTACTCTCGCTTCTTATCTGCACTGTGCTTTTACAAGACTACTGCATTTTCTCTATTTGTTTCTTTGAAACTGGTATGTCCTAATTTAAGCTTCAGCATTATCACAATGTGTTTATTTACAGCTTTTCTTTTGTATCCATGTCTACTTTACTGTGTCGGTAGAGTTCAAGATTTGAATTAAGTATGCTCACATCTTTCTGCCTGTTTCTGTTGTGAATCGTTGCTCCCCTACCCTATTACCCCCTATGTGTTTGTGAGTTGTGACTTAAGGCATGGCAATATGAGTTGTTTCCCATGAATTAAGTTTGAATAAATGGGGTCTTAACCTCAATATAAACAGGTTGGAGGGTGTGCCAGCACATCCCATTGCTGGGTGTGCCCATCAACCTACTTTCCCTCTACTTTTCCTTTACTACCTCCCCATTCCCTATAACCCTATGTGTATTAATGTGAACTGTTTCACTTTCCCTTTCCCCTTTCAGAAGCATGCTCTTTCACTCTCTCTTAGTCTTTAAGTTCCCCCCCCCCCCCCCCCCNTGTGCCAGCACATCCCATTGCTGGGTGTGCCCATCAACCTACTTTCCCTCTACTTTTCCTTTACTACCTCCCCATTCCCTATAACCCTATGTGTATTAATGTGAACTGTTTCACTTTCCCTTTCCCCTTTCAGAAGCATGCTCTTTCACTCTCTCTTAGTCTTTAAGTTCCCCCCCCCCATGTGAGCCTTGCCTTGGGACCTTGAGTTCCCTCTAAACTATATCTTAATCCGGTGATATATTTGGGGTGTAAGCACTGCCCGGAGTTCATGTGAGACTCTTAGGGAACTTTGACTCACCCCAAATGGGAGAAAGGCTTTGAAATATGATTTTTAGAGTTGGTTTACTTCATACTTCAGACTAGAAGTCTGAATCAGGCTCTCCTTGTTGTAATTTTAATTTCCGATGAATTTTCTTTTTCTTTATTTTTTATAGGCTGTAATAACCTTGTAAGAAAACTCTTGTGGATGACTAGTGAAAAGGGAGGGGTAACCATGCATGCAAAAAGGGGTAGACAACTTGCCTATAGGAATTTCTGATTTCTGCACTCTCATATATAGATACCATATCTATAGGATTTCTGCATTCCCACATGTAGATAACCTGCCTATAGGAATTTCTAATTTCAGCATTCTCAAATGTAGATAACATGTCTATAGGAATTTCTAATTTCTGCACTCCCACATAGCTACCATGCCTATAGGAATTTCTGCACTCATACCATGTTTGTAGGATTTCTGCATATAGAGACCATGTCTATAGGATGCACATGCATGTAGAAAATATTCCTATAGGTCCTTTCTGATCCTTGCATACCCACTTCTCACTAGGCAAACATGTTTATAGGTCTTAATAACCCGATGCAATCAGATGTCACGTTCTTAATAAAATTGCAACACCTAGATCTCATGTTGTAGGATTTCTATAGTTCTCTATGTTTATAACAGTGTTTTAAAGTTGACAAAAGCATAGAAATCATGCCTATATGAGCTTTAATCGAATCTGAAACACCTCTCTCATTTATAAGTCTAAAACATGCAGTAACAATGCATTACCAGTTGCAGTACTTGTGAGCTTTTGCTAAAACTCGCCTTTCTTTAATAACTGACAAATTTTCTTAAATCAGTATGTAATCATATCATATCCTTATGTCTGAAACCTGTAGATATCATGCCTATAGGGTTTTTCGTTCAACACTTAGGAAAGCCTTAGGATAAACTTATAAACTGAATCAGATTTTATTAACTACAACCAGCAGGTAGGCCTGAGTCGGGCTTCCTATCTGAACTATGTAATAAATCAGTCTGTCCCAAACCTTTTAAGTTTAATTAGACCTAAAACAGTATATGCAAGTCATGCTACATTATGTGTTTTCTTTGGTGTAAAAGAGGTCAGACTGAGCCCTTTTATTTGTTTATATGCTTCCCCAAACTTGTTGTATGTGTTTTATTTGTTGCCTTGGTATTTTTACCTTTTGAAACCACAAATAAGCCCAACATCTCCTCCCTTTAGGATTAGTAGTCCCAAGTACCTCCAGGATTGATAGGATTGGGGCCGGTAATAGCATACAATAAGCAAACAAAGCCATTCCGCGCTTTAATATCTTATTGAGGTGGGAAAGGGTAGATATGGATATGATGACCATATAACATCACGCGTAGCCCCTCACTGAAGAGTGATTACTGGATGTTTTATGGGGTGATCCATATTATTAATAAACCTAGGACCCCATTCCCTTTGTTCTTTGTTTCTTTTAAATCTTTTAAAACGTTTCTTCTAAGAAAATCAACTCTCTTTAATTCTTTCTGACTTTGTTTATTTCTAACCTTTATGTGAAAAATCCCCTCTTATATAATGTCCTACTTGCCTCTATGTTATTTTTACCTTAAGTCACAACAATAGCTTCGCCGGGAACCACACTAATGGATCCTTAAGGGTGCCTAACACCTTTCCCTTGGGATAATTTCAAGTACTTACCCAATCTCTGGTTATCCAAATTAAACCATTCTTAGTGTCCTAAATCACTTAAATCATTAGGTGGTGACTCTTCAATTCCAAAACCTAATTCCCAAAAGGGAACGAGTTGTCTTCCCAGATGTCATAAACCTAATTTTGCGAGAAAAAAAAAGGCGCGACAGCATGGCGACACTGCTAGGGAATTCTTTAGGGATTTTACCATTTCAAACTATTATTGTGACTTTACATTTCTTATGTGTCTTTATTTGTTTAATCCTTTTAAGCTTTTAATTCCTTCTCCTACTACGAAACTGACTTGTCTTTTTGTTTCTTTCCCTTATTGCTTTTACTTCTTTCCTTTACTGCATTCCTTTATTAATGTTTTAAATTATTGTAGTTATTACTGTATGAACATGCAAATACATGACAACTTGTTTTAATTATCGCAACTGCATGTTTTCAACATCATATTCCACTCATGCCAAACAAAATACCATATCAACGCTTATAATGAGTGGTTGCACCCTTCCAGTATTATGAACCCCTAAATTTGGCAAAGGCATATTTATGGTAAAACCAGTTGATCAACGGTGTAGTCGACGGTTCTGCGCCTTTCCCTCTTTAGTTGTTTGCTCAAGGGTACTAGTCTAATACCTCATAGAAACATCACTCTGTTTAATTGTGCATGCATCATGGTCAAACCAAGTCGAGTCAGTTATGTTGTCCACATAATGACTATTTAAGATAGCCTTGACCAAAATCCACTGGGTTTCCTCAAAACCCAAACGGACACTACCACATTTTGTACATTTATTTGGAGAACTATATGCTTCTATGCCAATTATTGATATTTGATAGTCGGGTCTGGTGGGGGGGGGGGTAAGGGCCTAACCCTTTGTCTTTCAGAAACATGAGGCACGAAGTCCCCAGATTCGGCATGGTCCCAACATCCACCCCAAACTACTAAGCTGGTGGAAGGATTTTCCCTCGAGTGATCAGACGTTCATCCGGGAATATTTGGGGAACCTGCCCTCTCTCCTGGAAATCCAACCTAACAACAAAATCATAGAAGCTTCTACCCTATTCTAGGGTTGCGATAGGTCTGTATTCGGAGACATTGAGATGACACCCTTGCTCGAGGAAATAAGAGGACTGGCTGGTATACCATGGGAAACTCCGAGTTTATTAATGCTAAAAAACCGCAAGGGTCGAGGTTTTCTCAAAATGATAGGTCTAAAGAAGAATCCAGACTTGACATGTTTGAAAGAGTTCTAAATTCCCTTTGACTACTTATACGAGAGGTACGGTCACAGCAAATCTTACCATACATATCCTGATGAGTTCGCCCTTATATCATTGGGGGCATATTCATCGAAGGGTCTTTGTCTTCATGTTCTGCTTCTTGGGGATGATAGTGTTTCCAATGAAGAAAGCAAGGATCTATACCAGGCTAGATATGGTCACCAAAACTCTAATGGAGGGAATTGACGGACAACCATTCAGTCTTGTACCAATGATCATTGCAGAAATATACCAAGCCCTGGAAAGGTGTCAACTAGGAGACAACACTTTGAGGGTCGTAATATGCTACTTCAATTGTGGCTCATACAACACCTCCAAAAGGGGTAGTACCGATAGGAAATCCATCGAAGGGACTGGGATGATCATATCGCTTTTTATCCCCCAAAGCGAATGAATTACATGCCCAACATGTTCGCCCAACAGGAGAATGCTAAAGAATGGGTCAAACTCTTCAAAAATCTGACTGAGGACCAAGTACAATGGATGTTCGAGTGGTTCCCAACCGAGGAGTTCATCGTCCGTTCCAGGGACGCACCTTTCCTGATACTAATCGGCTTAATAGGAACGTACCCTTACGTACCTTTTCGGGTTATGAGGCAAGAAGGAAGGAAGCAGGTTATACCCAGTGTCAACAAGATGAGTCACTTTCGGGCTGACTTCCAGAATGACGATAGGCCTTACAGGTGTCAGGCTCAGCATATGTGGCATTGCAAGATTGTCATGGGAAGGGACACCATTGAACCAGACAGATACCATGCAGGATGTGCTCTCTATTATTCAGGCTGGTTAGAGGACAATCACAATGGTTTGGGTCAACCTGGGTTTGTTCGAGGTAACAGGATCATATATGAAAAGGCCGAAGCACAGGTCAAGTACAACCATCTACGAAAGAGAATCCGGGAATGCAAAAGCGAGCACCGTGAGATACAGAAAGACAATCAAAAACTAATCGAAGAGTGGAAGGATATGGCTATCAGCGCCAACAAGCGATTGGTCTATCTGGAGCAATGTATAGTAGAGTTGGAAAAGAAGTTTTTGAAGAGGGTCGAAGATTGTCGGACTGCTAAAGGAAATGAAGGCGGACATCTGGCTAGAGCCTACTTGTTGTTGGGACTGCGCGAGCTAGGGAAGCTTTTCGATGGAGCCAATGTTACCGAGTCTGGGGAAGGTCCCTCTGGGACCAAATAGATAGAAATTTCTATTTCCGCTTTACAAAATGTAATAAGGCTGATGGCCATTAGTGACTTTTAATTTCTTGTTATGTTATTGTCGATTTGGGATTCGTATACCTTTTATCAATTAAATGAGGCATTTAGCGTTTTAAGTTCTCCAAATTAACTTGTCTCTAGGCCTACCTTGGGCACAACGAGGTCCCTAAAATTAGGACACGCTTTACATTTCAAGCACTACGTGTTTAGATATTTCAACATTTTTCTAGTGATACTCACTAACTTGTTACCTTTTGTTTTTATTTTTTATTTATTCCCCTCCCCAAAGGTTAGTTCCTGAACTCTAGAAACATCATCATATTTTACGAGATCCAAGGGCCCTCCACCTACTCCTCTTCCCAGTCCTATCAGACACAAAACAAAGGAAAAATGGGAGATTCAAACAACTCAACTGAACTGGTAGAGGTCACTCATGGTACTCTGGTCCCCAAGAAAAATGCATACCAACTGGAGCAAAAGTTGTTGAAGTTTCAGGAAGAACCTGATCAAGTCTGGAATTTGGCAAGTCTGTCATTTTCCTTCACCACTCCAGAGGTTACTTTCCCAATTACTGAGAATCATGTACCTCCGAAAAACATCCTAAAGCAACAAAACCATACCGCTCCTCACAACTACTGCAATACATACCATACCTCAAATAACACCCCACTGGTCATCCCAGAACACCAAACCTCCACAAATGACTACTACCACACCAAACACAATACCCCCATCTACGTGGAGACTGTACCACACTCCACCCAACCCATCTCAAACACGCCCGAGTCCGATGACAAGGACTTGCTCATCATAAATCTAGCAAAAGAGCTTAAAAGAATGACTAGCAAAATTCAAGTCGCTGAAGCTAGTAAGGGAATTGAGGGGCTAAACTATGAGGATCTTTGAATACAGACCGATGTCGAACTGCCCGAGGGGTACAAACCTCCCAAGTTCGAAATATTTGATGGTACATGGGATCCCAGGTTCTACTTGAGAACATACTGTGACAAGCTGGTTAGAGTAGGAAAAGACGAGAAAATCTGCATGAAACATTTCATGAGGAGCCTGAAGGGAGACGCCTTATCTTGGTACATTACCCAGGATCCGAAGAAGTGGTGAAGCTGGGTAAGCATGGCGTCTGATTTTATGGACAGATTCAGGTTCAACACGGAGAATGCACCTGATGTGTTCTAGATTCAAATCTTGGAAAAGAAACCCACAGAGACCTTTCGTGAGTATGTTGCTCGATGGAGGTCAGAAGCTGCTAAGGTTAGGCCTGCTTTGGAAGAAGAGCAAATGAAATAATTCTTCGTTCGAGCCCAAGACCCATAGTATTATGAGAGGCTGATGCTGATCAAAAATCACAAGTTTTCTGACATCATCAAGCTAGGATAAAGGATCGAGGAAGGCATCAAGAGTGGTATGGTTATGAATTTTGAAGCATTGTAAGCTACCAATAAGGCTTTACAGTCTAGTTGTACGTCCAAGAAAAGGGACATAGGTGTTGTAATGGTTACATAGAGGACCAAATCCCCTATCAAATACCAAACATACCCAATACCTCCAATCACATATCAGCCTACCCCAAATTACCAAGCACTTTCACCCTCTTACCACACTCCACCACCCACTTATCAGTCATCTCCACCTCCCGTATATCAGCCCGTTTCACCCAAATACTCCCAACTAACACATGTTTACCAAGCCTACAACACCCAACCATCCCACTATCAATCACCTCCCCCACGTCAAAATTTCCCTAGACCTCGACCAAATTTTGACCGCAGACCTCCCAAGCAGTATACCGCCATCACTGAACCAATTGACCTGCTATACGAAAGGATCAAAGATACTGGATATATCACCTCTATACCTGACATAACCCCCAAAAACCCTTCTTAATGGGTCAATCTAAATAAATCATGTGCATACTATTCCGGCATGAAAGGACATAACATTGATGAATGTCGCTCTCTGAAGGATAAAATCCAAACTTTGATTGACAACAAGATTATCATAGCAAAGGAGCCTGCTCCAAATGTCCGCAATAACCCTCTGCCAGACCACAAGGGCGGAGGTGTTCACAAGATCAAAATAGAGTATGACTGGGACCCCAAGGGATCAATCGGTTTAATCATAAAAGGCGACGACTCAAAGAAACCAATAGTCACCTTTAATCCGATTGTGGTCCAGATTCAGCCTTCAGGGGACACCGAGGTAAATATGTCCATAGCACTCGAGTTTGAAGCACCATCCTCCGCAAAGATGCCAGTGCCAATTGAGGTTGAGTTTATGTCACCAGCAAATACATCTACACCCTTTGAAGTTGTTGTTTTACCGCCTAAGGGGCCTACTCCGTTTGGAATAAAGATAGCCACGCCAATTCCAGTGGTGATGTCGGTGGTAATACCATTCCACTTAAATGCCATACCTTGGGACTACACAATCGTGGCTAGAAGAAAGGGAAAGGACAAGTTCGGGGAAGCCATTGCGACACAGGGTATGACAAGAACCGACATGGTTTATACCTCGGAGCATTTGGCTGAGACAAGCAAGGAGGCCTCTAGTTGGCCAACCATCACTGAAACCGGGCCCGACGATCTTTGGAGAAAGATAGAAGCCAAAGAATACTTGGTCATTGATCAACTGAACAAAATACCGTCAAAGATTTCTATCCTTGCTTTGCTACAAAGTTCTAATGCATACAAGAATGCCTTGTTAAGAGTGTTGAGTAAGGCATGTACCAAGTAACATCACCGGTGGAGAGATGGCGAACATGGTAGGGTAGGTATTGGAAAGTCACAAAATCACTTTTCATGAAGATGAGCTGCCACCTGAGGGGTTGAGTCACAACAAGGCATTGCACATCACCGTGCAGTGGGAAGACTATTTTATCACCAGCATCCTGATTGACAGAGGGTCCAACCTCAACATTTGTCCATTGGTAACACTCAGGATATTAGGAAAGAGGCTGCATGAGATCAAGGACGGGGCCATCAAAGTCAAAGCTTTCGACGGATCCCAAAGGTCCACTATTGGGAAAATTATCTTGTGTTTGCAAATAGGGCCTACTTGGTTTGATGTTGATTTTCAAGTGATAGACGTGCTGGCATCTTACAATTTATTGTTGGAATGACTATGGATTCATGTTGTTGGAGCTGTAGCATCAACACTACATCAGGCCGTGAAGTTTGAGTGGAACCACCAAAAGGTGATCATTCATAGTGACGGTAGCAATCCCATATATAGTCGCCAGACTATCCCAGCAATAGGAGGCAGAAGAAGGATAGGCAAAGAAACTTACCACCACATCGAGCGATTCAACGCCGTCGATAAGGAAAAATGGTTGGACAACAAAATTGAAAGCATACTGAACTGAAGCGGATACAAACCTAGCAAGGGACTTGGCAAAAACCTCCAAGGAATCACTAAGACTATCAAACTAAAGAAGCATAGCACCACCTTCGGATTAGGATATGAGTATACTTGGGAGCAATTCAATCATTGGTCTCCACCATGGCGCGGTCCTTACTATCCATTGGAGCAGCCAATACCGCATTTGGAACAAACTTTCCAACTGGCCGAAGTGATCTATGGGTCAGAAGAAGAGGAAGCACTGGCAGCGGTGAGGAATTTGTTCCTGGAAGACAATGACATGGATTGTTGTGTCATTTTTGAGGAGGAGGGGAGGAAGGCCCTTCCATACAGGATGTAAGCAAAGGAGCATGCCTCAATAACTAGACTATCAGAACCACCAGAGCCCGGCGAGCCTTGGGATAGTAAGGCTGAACAAGCATCAATGCATTATTTTATTTTATTTTATTTTAGTTGACTTTCCTTTCGCATTTTTATTTTTTGCAAGAAAGAGCTCCAATGTTCAAAAACAGTTATGGAATTTATCAAAGCATTTCGGGATTTTTATGAATCTTACTCTTAATAATTTCTCTCATTACTTACTTACATAGCATTACTATTACTTATCTTGATAGACTAATGACTGTGACATGAAACGAAATAATGCAACAAATAGGCATAGACTAAGCGGAAGATGATATACTGGAAGAGATTGTTAAGGAAGTCAATAATTTTAAAAACAGGCCAAAGTTCAACCTGGACGAGACTAAGATTGTTAACCTGGGAGATGAAGAGAATGTCAAAGAAATATGAATTAGCGTTCACTTATCGCCGTCAGGAAAGAAATACTACACAGAGTTTCTAAGAGAATATGAGGACATATTCGCTTGGTCGTACGATGACATGACTGGGCTGAGTACATCTATTGTGGCACACAAATTGCCAACCAATCCAAACTGTCCACCAGTAAAGCAAAAGCTCAAAAAATCTAAGCCCGATATGAGTCTGAAAATCAAGGAAGAAGTCACTAAGCAGGTCAAAGCTAAATTTCTCGGTAGTCGAATATCCGACATGGTTAGACTCTAACCAACACTATGACAATGACAAATAAAGACGGGAAGGTTAGAGTCTGTGTCGACTACTGGGATATCAACCGTGCCAGTCTAAAGGACGACTTCCCCTTACCGAACATACATATCCTGATTGACAATTGCACCAAGAATGAATTGCAATCATTTGTGGATTGTGTTTGTTGGTTATCATCAGATCTGGATGGATGAAGAAGATGCTGAGAAAATAGCTTTCATTACGCCATGCAGAATGTACTGCTACAAGATAATGCAGTTTGGGTTAAAGAATGTAGGGTCCACTTACATAAGGGCCATGACTACCATTTCCCACAATATGATAAACAAGGAGATCAAAGTATATGTAGATGATGTCATCATCAAGTCCAAGAAATCCACTAATAACATGGATCATTTGAGGAAGTTTTTCAACAGATTGCGGAGGTACAACCTGAAACTGAATCCCACAAAGTGTGCATTTGGAGTTCCATCTGAAAAATTACTTCGGTTTATTGTGAGTGGTCGGGGAATAGAGCTGGACCCTTCAAAGATCAAAGCCATTCAAGAATTGCCACCGCCAAACAACAAGAAAAACATAATGAGTTTCTTGGGGAGACTTAACTACATCAGCCGGTTCATAGCACAATCTACAGTTATCTGTGAGTCGATCTTCAAGATGTTAAAGAAGGATGTCGCCACCAAGTGAACCGATGAATGCCAAAAAGCTTTTGACAAGATCAAGGAATACCTGTCAACACCACCAGTATTAGTCCCGCCTGAGCCGAATAGGCATTTGATACTCTATGTCGCAGTGTTAGATGGTGCCTTTGGTTGCGTCCTAGGGCAGCACAATGAAATGGGAAAGAAGGAACAAGCCATTTACTACCTCAGCAAAACATTCACTCCATACGAGGCCCGGTATTCTCTGTTAGAACGCACATGTTGTGCTCTGACTTGGGTGGCCCAGAAGCTGAGGCACTACTTCTGTGCCTATACTACATATCTCATATCAAGGATGGATCCTCTGAAATACAGCTTTCAGAAGCCCATACCCACTAGCAAGCTAGCCAAGTGGCAAATCCTGTTGAGTGAATTTGACATTGTCTACATAACTCAGAAAGCAATCAAGTGACAGGCACTAGCAGATCACCTTGCTGAGAACCCCCTGGATGGAGAACACAAACCCTTGAAAATGTATTTTCCTGACGAAGGGGTATCATTAATAGGAGAAGATATTGTAGAATCCTATGACGGTTGGAGAATGTTTTTCGACGGAGCAGCAAATTTCAAAGGATTTGACATAGGGGCAATCCTAGTATCAGAAACCAGTCAACATCATCCGGTGTCTGCCAAGCTCAGGTTCCCATGCACCAACAACATGGCCGAGTACGAAGCCTGCATCTTAGGGCTAAAAATGGCCATTAACATGAACATCTAAGAGTTGCTAGTAATTAGGGACTCAGACTTACTCATACATCAGGTACGAGGAGAATGGGCGACCAAGAACTCCAAGATACTCCCTTATCTGCACCATGTACAGGAGTTGAGAAAAAGGTTCACAAAGACGGAGTTCCAGCATGTTCCTAGGGTCTAGAATGAGTTTGCCGATGCATTGGCTACCCTATCATCCATGATACAGCATCCAGATACGCACTTCATTGATACTATTCCGGTGAAGATCCATGATCAACCAGCTTACTGTGCCCATGTCAAAGAAGAAGCAGATAGAAAACCTTAGTTTTATGACATCAAGGGATATTTGGAAAAAGGAGAATACCCAGAACTTGCAAATACTACTCAGAGGCACACACTTCGAAGATTGTCCAACAATTTCTTTCAAAACGGAGGAATCCTATATAGGAGGACTCCGGATTTGGGATTACTAAGGTGTGTCGACGCAAAGGAAGCATCTAAACTGCTAGAGGAAATTTATGTCGGGACCTGTGGTCCACATATGAACGATTTTGTCTTAGCAAAGAAGATCCTCCGAGCTGGTTACTTCTGGATAACTATGGAGGAAGACTGTATCTAGTATGTACGGAAATGCCATCGCTGCCAAATACATGCAGACATGATAAAGGTACCTCCAAACGAGCTTAATACAACAAGCTCATCATGGTCGTGCGCCATTTGAAGAATGGATGGTATTGGACCAATCAAACCTACCGCTTCTAACGGGCACAGATTCATCCTAGTGGCAATTTATTATTTTACCAAATGGGTCGAAGCAGCATCCTACAAAGCAGTAACTAAGAAAGTAGTGGCAGACTTTGTCCGCTATCGCATCGTTTGTCGATTCGGGATTTCGGAATCAATTATCACTGACAATGGTTCCAACCTCAATAGTGACCTAATGAAGGCCATGTGTGAAACCTTCAAGATCAAACACAAGAATTCTACAGCCTACAAACCTCAGATGAACAAAGTTGTAGAAGCCGCCAACAAGAATATTAAGAAGATACTGAGGAAGATGATAAAGAAGCATAACCAATGGCACGAGAAGCTATCATTTGCTCTATTGGGGTACCTGTTTAACCCAAAAAATAGTTTTCAAGGTCAAAGAAATAATTTTATATGATGGGCCACAAGCAACCGATTCAATCCGAAAGATATAAAATTTCATTAATACAACATGATAGAGAAGTGGGAAATAAATTCAATGACAGATAATATAATAAAAATAAAGCAGAGAAGAAAGAATTCTTATTGAATGATCCTTGATAGGATAATGAGATGGACAGAGCTTGAAGGGACGAACTATGGCTAACTTGAGAGCAATATGCTATAAATTACAATTTATAGAATTGTAGAGAATAAAATTAGATTTCCCCACATGGTGGTAAAAGTATGTCTATTTATAGGACTAAATCTAAGTAACCATTCTCCTTGAATTATGTGTCCATTATGAGTATTTACTCAATTCATCCATTACTTTTGGAAGACTTGTAACAACTGTGTAAATGCTGGAATTCTGTAACTGATGAGTTAATTTTGTAACTGATGAGTTAATTCCATAACTGATGAGTCAATTCTGTGACGGATGAGTCAATCCTATGTCTGTTGAGTCAATCTTGTACCTGTTGAGTCAATCTCGTACCTGTTGAGTCAATCTCATGCCTGTTGAGTCAATCCCGTGCCTGATCTAGGCTATTTCATGACTATCAGTTTCGAGGCTAACAGGCACGGTATGTTCGGTCCCTGGGGTATTTCATATATCATCTTTACATGTCATTCTTCACTTTTTTTCAAAATTTTCTGACACGTATCTCCATTTAATATACCCACATGGCGAATCTAATTTTCACCAATACAGATAGTGCTCCCACTTTCCGGCTACTTACTATGATGTGACCAGGAAGTGAAAGATTTTATCCTTCTCATCCTTGCCTCTACCTCATTAAAAACCTTGCCGGAAAAACCCAATAGAGACAAAAACCGGACGAAGGAAAAAAGAGTGCAGAACTTAGAGATTCAGATGATAACTCCGCCGCTTATGTTCCTTTCCTGAATAATTGGTTGGTTTACCCATGTTATGTTTTGGGGTTTGAAGACAAATCTTTGCCTTATGTTTGCAAAGTTTGATATATATATTTCGACTTTATTTTCTGCCTTTTTTAATGTTTGGGTTTTTGTTTTACCCTTCAACTTTGCATTAAAAATACTTTAATGCTCTGTGACTTTTTGAATAAGCACGAATTATAAAAGAGGGCCCATTTATGAACGACACTTAATGAAGAAGACGTCTCAACTTCATAATGGTATAAATATACAAAAGAGAGATAGGAATTTTCACATATTTTTCTTTAACAATGTTTTGAAGAAAGTTTTTACATTGAACTTTCATAACATTTCACATGTGTTTGTGTATCGTCTATAACTCATTTTGCAACTGTTTTTTCTTTTAACAGATTCGATATGTCAGATTCGATATAAGCTTGCACTCATAACTGTTTTTCTTTTGCAACAGTTTTGTTTTGAATTAGTACAAGGGGATGTGAGCACGTGATTTTTGCCCTAAGCAAATTATTCCAAAATACATGCAAAAAATGATTTTGAATTTCTTGTGAAACTTTGTTGATAATTGTGTGGAAATACCAGGATTTTTCTAATTTTTGAAAGAAAAACAAACGAAGAAAATCAAATATCATCTATTTGTATCAATTAGAAAATACCAAAAATAGAAAATAATTACTCTTTAATTTTAGAAAATCAGAAAAATTAAAAGGAAATACAAGGACAATACAAGGAATAATAAATACAAGAGTAAAATACAAAAATACAGAAAAGAAAATAAATACAAAAAAATATAATACGAAAATACAAAATACAATGTAAAATACAAAATACAAATATAATATATAAGAACTGGGCCAATTACAATTCAGTGGCCCAAGTAATACAATACACAGACCAGGCCCAATGAAATCAGCCCGGTCTGTCTATACAGACCTGAAACGACACCGTCCAGGGGAAACCAAATCTAGACCGTTGAAAATTTGATCAAACGGTCCTAGAGTAACGATTGTCTAACAAATAAAACGACGTCGCATGCTTGAACCAATCTGAGCCGTTAATATCATCAATCCAATGGTCGTGATTAAATGATCACTTAAGGGGAACGACGTCGTATATGAGTTAATTAAATCTGAACCGTTGGTTCATTCAATCCAACGGTTCCAGATCATCCGAGGCTTTTAAATATACAAACGATACATATCATTCATTTGTATATCTCTCGTCTCTAACCATAAAACCCTAGCCGCCCTAGGGTCCTCTCCATCACCCGCCGGAAACCTACCGGCGGGGAACGTTACCGTTTCTGATTGAACCACCACGAACACCCCATGACCTCCTCCGTCCCCTCCTTCACCCTATCTCGTTGGTTTTCCTCGAAAACCCTTAGAAGTCTTCGAATAACCCAAAAGGTGTCGCCGGAACCCTACTCCGGCAACCACCACTTATAAATCAGAGTTTGACGTTAACATCATATGACCGCTTCCTCGTCCTCTTCAACCCTCACTAGGTAGTTTTCCTCGAATCAAACCCAAACACTTCGAATATCAAAAAATGTGTCGCCGGAACCTTACTCAGGCGGACACTCCTAATCCCAAAAACCACCCTAATAGATCCCTAGCCCTATTCCTAAGAGTCTTTCTTACAAAAAGACTCGAAGAGTCTGCTCAAAGATCAAAATCCAAGAAAAATGGCTCCTGAACATTCTGATGCTGGGAAATCAAGAAAAGAAAAGAAAAATGAAGAAAAAGAAAATAGAAGAAAGAAAGAAAGAAAGAAAAAAGAAACAAAAGCTAAGTACCCTAATCTTGATTTTTCTACTTGCATGTCTCCTTCCTAATCTTTTCTATTTTTTCTATTTCTTTGTTTCCCTGATTATTCTATGAGTTCTATTACATGCTTAAGTTGCTTTCTTATTGTGCTTAGTTGTGAAAAGCATGCCTGTAACCATGTAGTTTTCTGATCTTTTCTACTTTGGAATCACATGGCTATAGTTTTCCATTCTGTTAAAGTTCTTAGTCAAAAAATCGCATGTATTGTTGTTCATAGCCATANCGTTGATTATATTCTACCTATGACTGATTTGTTCCCCTTGAATCTCGTTAATTGAGTGCTTAGACCTAATTTGACTATATCTGTAAAGCCGTCTATTGTTGGCTATTTTTGCAATTCGATTTTGACTTTGACTTTTTAAGTTTCTGATTGAATAAAGGGGGTTAAATGGGTAAATAAATGGAAATACAGGGCTAAAGGGGAAAGAATAAGTGGTATACTGTAAATAAACTAAGGGGTTAAGGGTATAAAAGTCAATACTGCCTGGTTCGTGGGTAAATAACTGAGGGATGAAGGGTATTCTGGGAACAATGAAAGGATAAATAGGTAGAAACTGAAAGCAAGTGAGGGCAATATGGACAATTAAG